>SJYV01032159.1:0-28622 GCA_006410875.1 Neotragus pygmaeus | reverse complement strand
CTGGTTCCTCTGCCTTTACTAAAACCAGCTTGAACATCTGGAACTACATGGTTCACATACTCTTGAAGCCTGGCATGGAGAAATTTGAGCATTTACTTTGCTAGCATGAGAGATGAATACAATTGTGCATTAGTTTGAACATTCTTTGGCATTGCCTTTCTTCGAGATTGCAATGAAAACTGACCTTTTCCAGTCCAATATGAAAAAGCAAAATATAGGACACTGAAAGGTGAACTCCCCAGGTCGGTAGGTGCCCAATATGCTACTAAGATCAGTGGAGAAATAACTCCAGAAAGAATGAAGAGATGGAGCCAAAACAACAACAATACCCAGATATCGATGTGACTGGTGATAGAAATAAAGTCTGATGCTGTAAAGAGCAATACTGCATAGGAACCTGGAATGTTAGGTTTATGAATCAAGGCAAATTAGAAGTGGTCAAACAGATGGCAAGAGTGAATATTGACATTTTATGAATCAGCAAACTAAAATGGGCTGGAATGGGTGAATTTAACTCAGATGACCATTGTAGTTACTACTGTGGGCAGGAATCCTTTAGAAGAAATGCAGTAGCCATCATAGTCAAAAAGAGTCTGAAATGTAGTACTTGGATGCAGTCTCAAAAACGGTATAATGATCTTTGTTTCCAAGGCAAACAATTCACTACCACAGTAATCCAAGTCTATGGCCCGACCAGAAATGCTGAAGAAGCTGAAGGNCATAGTCAAAAAGAGTCTGAAATGTAGTACTTGGATGCAGTCTCAAAAACGGTATAATGATCTTTGTTTCCAAGGCAAACAATTCACTACCACAGTAATCCAAGTCTATGGCCCGACCAGAAATGCTGAAGAAGCTGAAGGTGAATGGTTTTATGAAGACCTACAAGACCTTCTAGAACTAACACCCAAAAAAGATGTCCTTTTCATTATAGAGGACTGGAATGCAAAAGTAGGAAGTCAAGGAACACCTGGAATAACAGGCAAATTTGGCGTTGGAGTACAGAATAAAGCAGGGCAAAGCCTAACAAAGTTTTGCCAAGAGAATGCACTGGTTTTAGCAAACACCCTCTTCCAACAACACAAGAGAAGACTCTACACATGATCATCACCAGATGGTCAATACTGAAATCAGATTGATTATATTGTTTGCAGCCAAAGGAGAAGCTCTATACAGTCAGCAAAAACAAGGCTGGGAGCTGACTGTGGCTCAGATCATGAACTCCTTATTGCCAAATTCAGACATAAATTGCAGAAAGTTGGGAAAACCACTAGACCATTCAGGTATGACCTAAATAAAATCCCTAACGATTATACAGTGAAGTGACAAAATGGTTCAAGGGATTAGATCTGATGCTGCCTGAATAACTATGGATGGAGGTTTGTGTCATTGTACAGGAGGTAGGCATCAAGACCATCCCCAAGGAAAAGAAATGCAAAAAGGCAAAACGATTGTCTGAGGAGGCCTTACAAATAGCTGTGAAAAGAAGAGAAGTGAAAGGCAAAGGAGAAAAGGAAAGATATACCCATCTGAATGAAGAGTTCCAAAGAATAGCAAGGAGAGATAAGAAAGCCTTCCTCCATGATCAATGTACTTGTTAATCAATATAAAAATTAAATACACTGCTAGAATTTGGGATCTGAAGCACCAAAAGGAGGAGGAGAATTAACATCTCAGTTTACAAAGCTAAGAATCAAGAAATAGTAGGTCCAGTTGAAAGCATAAGAAATGAAGATGTAAATAAGGTGCTTATAAGTACAAAGTTTCCTAATAGGGATATCAAATAAGTGAAATAAGGATATAAACAGTAGATGGGGAAAGGTAGAAGAAAAAGTAAAAAATAAAGAAATCCTTATATTTCCCAGTCAGAAGTAAGTAAATAATTTCAAAATTTTTCTAATTTATTTATTTTAATTGGAGGCTAATTACAATATTGTATTGGTTTTGCCATACATCAACATGAATCCACCACGAGTGTACACGTGTTCCTCATCCTGAACCCCCTCCCACCTCCCTCCCCAATATCCAATTTTTAAGTCAAGAAGAAGAAAGGGGGCTTTCTTCCAGCAACTCAGGGGAGGAGCCAAGATTCAAACCGAGTTTGTCACTGCCTATTGTAAACTTCATTCCTTGTTTAAAGTTCCTTCTTTTTTTAAATCCTTTAAATCATTTTTTCCCCTGTAAACTCCTTCTTACTNGCTTTCTTCCAGCAACTCAGGGGAGGAGCCAAGATTCAAACCGAGTTTGTCACTGCCTATTGTAAACTTCATTCCTTGTTTAAAGTTCCTTCTTTTTTTAAATCCTTTAAATCATTTTTTCCCCTGTAAACTCCTTCTTACTGATTCTTCATTCTTCCACTAGCATGAGTTTATCTGGAAGTTAAGCAAAACCACCCTGAGATGCAGAACTCAGCTAATCAAGAGAAACTGTGTCCAGTTGTCATGAAGGTCCTCTGCTGAGAATGCCTAATGGATGCCAGACCATCATGGACTCAATAACACAAGCTCATGGGAGAGCAACCATGGGAGCTGCAGACTCAAATCAAGGTGAGGATTCAGCAAGGCTTCAATCCAGGGACATGAGCTGAGAACACCCCATTTGCAGATCCTAAAGATTCAATGATGAAAAAATTGGGCTCCACTTGACCCCAACATCACAAGAGAAGTACCTCAGGATGGCTACAGTGACCCACCTGCCTGTCCTTGTCCCTTTTTATAGGATCAGTGGGAGTGAGTAGGGAGCTTCAGACTGAGCAGGTGACCCGAGGGCTTCAGAGTCATCAGAGTTGCTGATGGAGATGGGCACCAGGGGACAGAGCACAGGGGATCCCCTTCAGGCTGACAGCACAGGGGACCTCAGGAAACTGGTCTCGGCCACTCTCTACCAGGCTGCTCTCATCACAATAGCCAAAGTGTGGAAGAAAGGAAAGTAACATAAGAAAAATTCTGTCTACATACCACAGACTATGACTCACATATAAAAGGAAAAAAGTTCTTTTTTTTAAATTTATTTTAAAAGGAAGAAAATTCAGACACATGCTACAGCCTGGATGCGCCTTGAAGACATTGTGTTCAGTGAAATAAAACAGTTACAAAAGACTTATTGTATTTTCTGTGTTTATTAGGTTTGCAGAGTAGGCAAATTGATAAAGACAGAAAGCAGGGTGGTGGTTGTCAGGGGCTGTGGGAGGGGGAGGCGAGTTCCGGTCCAGTGGAGTCTCAGGTTTCAGGAAGAAAGAATATGGAGATGCATGGTGGTGATGGCTGCACAATAGATGGATGTATTTGATGCCACTCACCTGTACACTTAAAAATGGTTAAGGGGTCAATTTTATGTTGTGTATATTTCATCACAGGAAGGAAAAAAAAAAAAAAACCCGTCACAAAGGACAAATATTGTATGATTCTACTCATATGAGGTCCTGAGAGGAGGCAAATTCATAAAACTCAGGGGTACACTGGTGCTTGCCAGGGGTGGAGAGGAGGGAGAATGAGGTATTAGTACATAATTGGGACATAGTTTCATTTTTGATGTAAAACACTCTGTGGATGGATGGTGATGCTGGTTGTACAATGATGTGAGTGTCCTTTATACCACTGAACTGTACACTTAAAAGTGGGTAATATAGTAAATTTGATGATTTTCAAGAATTAAAACAAACTGTTGAAAAGCTGAACCTTTGTGGGAAAACATAGCAGCACCTGAACAGTTTACAGTCTGTAAAACACTTTCACACTCAACACCATGCGAGCTACCACAGGCCTGTGATGGAAACCTTTACTATGTCTATGTCACCTGGGAAAACTAAGGCTCAGACTTGCCCCCAAATGGGGAAACTGGCAGGTCGGTCTGTTTTCTGGACTATGCCATTTCCTTAGAGGAAGAGAAATCCTTCAACCTTCCAGTAGTCTAAAAACTGTACTTTCCTTCCATAAATGCTCCCTGTTAGCTTGAGATGAATCATAAACATCAATTACCTCTTGTCCAAAGAAGCGAGCTCAGAGTCCTGAGTCCCTAGGGGCCACAGAGAGCTGAGCCTGGCGGGGCCAGTGGGGACCCTCTGTGACTGGCATCAAGTGTCAACTCACTTCTGGAACAGCCCCACTTCAGGGGGAAAGCTGCCTGAACTCTTCCTTCACAGAGACTGTGGGACCCACTCTGCTGTGTCCACATCTCTCTGTCTTCCATGAGTGGGGGCAGAATTTGGCATCATGCAGCCCTCTCTGATGGGGATAAAATGGAAGCAGTGACAGACTTCATTTTCTTGGGCTCCAAAATCACTGTGGATGGTGACTGCAGCCATAAAATTAAAAGACATTTGCTTCTTGGAAGAAAAGTTATGACCAACATAGACAGATATTAAAAGTCAGAGACATCACTTTGCTGACAAAATCAACTATAGTCAAAGCTATGATTTTTCTAGTAGTCATGTTTGGGTGTGAGAGTTGGACCATGAAGAAGGCTGAGAGCTGAAGTATCGATGCTTCTGAACTGTGGTGTTGCAGAAGACTCTTGAGAGTCCCTTGGACAGCAAGGAGATCCAATCAGTCCATCGTAAAGGAAATCAGTTGGGAATATTCATTGGAAGGACTGATGCTGAAGCTGAAACTTCAATACTTTGGCCACCTGATGTGAAGAGCTGACTCATTTGAAAAGACCCTGATGCTGGGAAAGATTGAAGGTGTAAGGAGTAGGGGACGACAGAGGATGAGCTGGTTGGATGGCATCACCAACTCAATGGACATGAGTTTGGGTAAACTCTGGGAGTTGGTGATGGACAGGGAGGCCTGGCGTGCTGCAGTCCATGAGGTCGCAAAGAGTCGGACATGACTGAAAGACTAACTGAACTGAACCAAAGAACTGATAAAAAATTTCAAAAGGATAAATATGTAGATAGATGCATGTATAATGGAATCACTTTGCTATACACCTGAAGCTCATACAATATTGTAAATCAACTATACTTTAATAAAACAAGGAAACAAACAAGTCACTCCCTACTGAGTTCAAAGGTGAGTTGATGCTGGAGGAGTAGGGCCAGAGACCATCACCGGGGGAAACCCTTCTTGCTGGAATATCAGGCCCTGGGGAGGGCGAGGGAGGGGCCCCTGCTACTTGTGCAGGATCTCTACAATCCTAACTCTTTGATTTTCTCCCATTTGCAAAGCTCCCCTTTTCCTGGCCTCTCATTGCTAGGCCCCCTGTCTCTCCCTTATTCTTCCCTCAGTGTCTTCTTCAGTCCAAAATATGTGGTTTCTCCCCTTGACCCTGCACAAGTCCCTGGTCCCTGCATTGCTCTAGGGGTGGCCCAGCCGGGCCCTATTGCAGACTCTCATAGATCCAGGTGAGCTTCTCCAACTTCTTCTCCAGCTGCTGGGCTTCCTGCCTCATGTTCTCAGCCGATGCTGTCTTTGCCCCCTCCTGCAAGTCCTGTGCGTTTCTCACCAGGGAGTACACGTCCAGCCATATGAATACTCCTGAGAGGACTCCACTCCTGATGCGGGCTGCTCTAGTCGCTCCCAGAGCTGTGCCTCTGAAATTTCTTGTCACCTGCTGTGTAGTTTGGACAGAGAGTCGCCCAGTGGTCATGAGGAGCTGAGCAGTGGCTACTAATTGAGGGTTACGTCTGGCCACCTTGATGGCTTGAATATGCTTCACAAAGTCTTTAACTTGTTTGAAAAGTCTTTTGGATTTTGCTGTGGCTGTGCTAAGGCAACCGGGCCGGGTTTCTGCTGATGATGTGTTTACAGTTTCCACCACCATGGTGGACAAACTTGCTACAGAAGCTACTGCTCCCAGCCCTAATCCAGCGGCTGAGAGTCCCAGACTGAGGCCTGCTGTAAAGGGTGCCAGGACCAGGCCAAGGATGCTCAGGGCACCAGACGCAATACTGGTGGAGGAGGCTACAACATTGGAGATGGTGCAGTCCCTGTGCACCTTGTCAACACTGTCTGCAAGCTCACGGAGCTTTTTTATGTTCTCCTTCAGCTCCTCTTTTACAAGAGGAAACTCCTTCAAAAACCTCTCCTTTTTCTGCTGGTATTTTTGGGACCTGACTTGGTGCTTCCCGTCCAAGATTTTTAGCAGCTTGATCAGACATTCACTGAGTCCATCTGCCTCTTCCCTGTAACAATGAACATTAAAGTCTTAGAAAGACAGTTTGCTTGTCTAGGAAACAGGCTCAACAAGCTCTATCCTGCATAAACCACAGAGATTTTATTGTAAATCACAAGGATTTTACCAATGTAAAAATTTTTCCAACCTTAAACCCTCATTTGGATATTGTTAGTGCTCCATGTACTTATTCAATCATGGAATAAATAAGCAGAGGTCATCTTAGGAGACCTTTAACTTAATAGAGAAATTTGATAAAGACACCTCAAAGGCAGCCAATGCCATCACTTCCAGAATGTGTGTAAAATGGGAAGTTCACAGATAAACAAAGAATTGGGATTAGAGCAGAAAACCTACCATTCAAGGACCTTTGAGGAGTCCACTTAGTGATCTTTGCTCTTGGCTGCTAGGATGTGGTCCCTAGGCACCAAGAATATTCTGGCTGATAAGGATGTCCTCATCTGCCTGGGACTTTGGCCGCTGGACAGGCTGACAAGTTGACATGCAGTGGGCCTCTGGGTCACGTGGTATCAGTTCTGACCTCTAGAGGAGCTCGGTACTGGGCAGTAGTCTGAGCTCTGGGAGGGGCTGGAGATGGCAGGTCAGGGTAATGTGCTGTTAAATAGGGTGAGTGTCCCTGGCGGGCAGTGCTCCATGTGTCCTGCCCCACTGAATCCAGGACAGTAATGCATCCTGGGGACAATGGAAGATTCGTGTGTGAAACCTGCCCAGACTCTGCCCTGTGGCTGATGGGAAACCGCATCCTTCCCTGTAAGGAACCATAACTGGGATCCCGAAGCTTTAAGTGAGTCTGTGCATCCTTCTATGGAGTTCTAGAATCTGAGGGTGGTTGTGGGATCCCCCAAATTTGCCCTTGATGGGAAATGTAAGGACAGTCCTGGGACTGTGCCCTCATACTTTTCAGATTGGCTAACTGTGCATCTTAAATTTTATTTTTTTTTTTAAATCAAAACTCAGCTAGAAGGACCCTTAACGATCATTTTGCCTGGCATCTGCTCTCACCCAAGCCTGATACCCTAGGCCTTCTCAGCAGAAGGACACCGGGTCTGTCCACTGCCCATATTGACTGGGAAACAGGAGAGGAGCTGTGAGCCCCGTTCCCCGTGGGCCCTCCAGCCCACCTCACTGACTCCTGAGCCAGCACCCAGCACCCCTGTCCTCTCAGGGGTCACATGTTAATTTGTGACGGCTTCATGAGCCTGCACCCCAAGGCTGTGTGCAACTTTATGGAACCTCTAAAGATTCAAGAGACTTGAGGAAACGCCCATCTGAATGGCTAAGTTTGAAAAAACCGGCCCTTGCACAGCTGGTGGAGGAAGTGTTTTTCTCTTGGGTGGGGATGTGTGAGGCTCCTCAAAATCCCTCAAATGACACACAATCCCAGTCACTTCTTGTGACCCTGGAGGGTTCCCTGAGCCACACAGCCTTCCCACTGTCAGGATGGCTCCATGTAGACTAGAAGAGGGTCCCAGATGGAATGAGAATCCAGGTCCCAGGCAGGGTGTGGAGGACACGGTCACCCAGGGCCCTCTAGCCCAGCTTGAGGGGATCCCATCAGGAAGGGAAGAAATGTTCCCCCATCCCCCTCAGGGACCTCTGCTAGGGTCACAGCCCCTTCCGTTTCTTGTCCTTGGGGCCTCCTCTCCTCACTCTAGTCCTTGTCCTACCGCCCAAGCCTGCCTGCTAGTCCTCCAACTTGGATGCTCTGCTCCACCCTGACCCTGGCTCTGACTCTGGTTCAGGCCTCCCTGGGCTTTTGGACAAGATGATTGCACTTTGTTCCCCACGTCTGACCCTGCAGTTCACTCTGAGGCCATCACCACAATCCATCATATTGAATTGCTATTCCCACTGGACACATAACACATAACAAATCTGAGACTCAAGGTCTTACACCCGCAGGCCCAGAGTTGGGTAGGGCTAGATCCTGGATCCCACCAGGTCCAACCAGTTCCCCTCCAGCCTCTCTGCCTTATTGGCCAGCAGGAACCTGCAGTGTTGGCATAATTCCCAAGATGGGGAGTGAAAAAGTTTTAGTCAGAATCCCAGCAACACAAAATGGTGTTTCAGTCAGGATTTTGCGACTTAACTCAAAGATAGTCCTTCTTGGTTCTCATCTCCAGTAAGAAGGTCCCTGACTTTTCCCAACAAGCTTATTTTAAAATTAACATTGATTGAACACCTACTCTGTGTCAGCAATTGTGAAAAGCACTTGCATGCATTATCTCAGAGTCTTCACAATAAAACTGAACAGATGATGAAGCAGAGAGTAGTTCAGTAACTTGTCCAAGGTCATATGACCTGCCCTTCCTTGCAGGTTTCGTCTCTTCTCTACCCAACGTCATTCAATGCCAACAAATAACACAGAGGAAACATTCCACATAGGATCTTGAGGAGGAACATCCTCGACCCCAACCATAGGATTCTGCCTGGAGGAAACTAGCCAGTGGGGGCATATTGGTGACATTCCTGGTGTACCTGCATCATTACCTGGACAAATTGGCCTTGGTCACCAAATTTTTCCAGGGTTTGTCTTCAGTGAGCAGGAATTGCAGTTGTTCCCATCTTACACTCTCCTGGAAATACTCAGTGACATCCTCCAAAAAGCTTTGGCTCTCTAGACAGAAAAATAAAAATTGAAGCTTCGAATAAACTATGGCATGATGTAAATGGTATGGAGTATAAGTGGTTAAAATTCTCCTTGCTGAGCAGCATTCGTCTGGCATACTGTTGATGGATTTATCTCAGGTCTCAGGTGGACTGTGTGTTCCAGCCCCAATTCATAAGTTAATGTCCAGACCCACCCACTCTGCAATGACTGTATTAGAAGATAGGGGGCTTTAAGGCAGTAATTAGGTGAAATGAGGCCTTCAGTGTGGGCCCTTAATCCAGTAATATCAGTGTCCTTATTACATGAAGAGATGTCAGATATCTTCCTCTCTCTTCCCTAAAGTACTAAGTGTTCTTAGGTTTTCTTTTTCTCATGCATCCCTAAGGGAGAAAAGAACTCAGGGCTCACATGGAGGGAACCCGCAGCACTAGGTCTGTGTGTTGATGGCTTAGGGTGGTGTGGGTGGAGGAAATAACTGAGCACCTGGGTGTCTGTGGGCTTCCCTTGTAGCTCAATTGGTAAAGAATCTGTCTGCAGTGCAGGAGACCCGAATTTGATCCCTGGGTTGGAAAGATCCCTGGGTTGGGAAGATTCCCTGGAAAAGGAACTGGCAACCCACTGCAGTATCCTTGCCTGGAAAATCTCATGGACAGAGGAGCCTGGTGGGCTGCAGTCCATGGGGTCACAAAGAGTTGGGCACGACTGAGCAACTAACACTACTTAGGGCTTCCCTTGAGGCTCAGCTGGTAAAGGATCCGCCTGCAATGCGGGAGACCTGGGTTCGATACTTGGGTTGGGAAGATCCCCTGGAGAAGGGAAAGGCTACCCACTTCGGAAGCACTGTTGCAGCGACAGTCAGTTCAGGAAGAGCGGCCAAAAGGAGCTACCCCCCATCCAAGGAGCGGCGGCAGTACGGAGGGAGGGTTGAGAGGAGCTACTCCCCTTTCAA
Organism: Neotragus pygmaeus; assembly: GCA_006410875.1. Lineage (NCBI taxonomy): Eukaryota > Metazoa > Chordata > Mammalia > Artiodactyla > Bovidae > Neotragus > Neotragus pygmaeus. The sequence goes on along the minus strand of SJYV01032159.1, from coordinate 18,930 downwards.
GGTCAGGAGGGGCAACTCGTCCAAGGTAAGGACCAGTGGCTGCATTTTGCTGGAGCAGCCGTGAAGAGATACCCCACGTCAAAGGTAAGAAAAACCCAAGTAAGATGGTAGGTGTTGCGAGAGGTCATCAGATGACAGACACACTGAAACCATACTCACAGAAAACTAGTCAATCTAATCACCCTAGGACCACAGCCTCGTCTAGCTCAATGAAACTAAGCCATGCCCGTGGGGCAACCCAAATCAGGCGGGTCATGGTGGAGAGGTCTTACAGAATGTGATGAAANACTGAAACCATACTCACAGAAAACTAGTCAATCTAATCACCCTAGGACCACAGCCTCGTCTAGCTCAATGAAACTAAGCCATGCCCGTGGGGCAACCCAAATCAGGCGGGTCATGGTGGAGAGGTCTTACAGAATGTGATGAAAGTGAAAGAGGAGAGTGAAAAAGTTGGCTTAAAGCTCAACATTCAGAAAACGAAGGGAATGGCAAACCACTTCCGTATTCTTGCCTTGAGAACCCCATGAACAGTATGAAAAGGCAAAATNCGGCCGGCAAGGACATTTCCTAAATAAAGGTTAGTTTCTAGTTGAGCTGGGATGAGCACACCCTCACCAGGCTGCACCTTTCCTGCTGATGGAGGGCCTCCAGCCTTTGAGACAACGGGCATTGCCTGAGTTGGTTTCAGATTCCCGTATTGGCCAAACCGGGTATGATGAAGAGGTGGCCTTGCAGTCTAGGAGAGGCACTCATTCCAATTCCACTAACATTTTCTGAGTGCCCAGTAGGTACCAGTCCAGGAACATAAATAAACCTAGAACTGTCTGCACCGGAGATCATGGTGAATTTAACCTTCCCATGCTGAGTCAAGACAGCAGGCGTCCAGACACACAGGCTGTTTTCCCAAGGCGCGCAGTGAGGGCAGAGCTGGAGCCAGCCCGTCTCCTGGGTCCCCAGCCCAAGTGCCCTGCAGGCAGGCCCCCGGCCCACTCTTGCTCCGGGCCCTCACGGGAAGGACCTGAGGCTCGGGCCCCTGCAGTGACCACTGGCTCTCAGCTCTGTCTTCCTCCATGATCACGGTGCCCTTGGTCNGCCTCCTAAGAAATCTGTATGCAGGTCAAGAAGCAACAGTTAGAACTGGACATGGAACAACAGACTGGTTAAAAATTGAGAAAGGAGTACGTCAAGGCTGTATACTGTCATCCCGCTTATTTAACTTATATACAGAGTGGTGGTGGTTTGTCACTAAGTCGTGTCTAACTTTCCAACCCGATGAACTGTAGTTCACCAGGCTCTTCTGTCCATGGGATTTCCCAGGCAGGAATACTAGAATGGTGTGCCATTTATTTCTCCAGGGTATATGCAGAGTAAATCATGCAAAATGCTGGGCTGAATGAAGCACAAGCTGGAATCAAGATTGGTCTCAATGGTCTCAAATATGCAGATAACACCACCCTTACGGCAGAAAGCAAAGAGGAAATAAAGAGTCTCTTGAGAAGTGCAAAAGAGGCATGAAAAAGCTGACTTAAAACTCAACATTGAAAAAACTAAAATCATGGTATCCGGTCTTATCATTTCATGGCAAATAGATGAAGAAACAATGAAAACAGTGACAGACTTTATTTTCTTGAGCTCCAAAATCACTGCAGATGATGACANGCAAAAGAGGCATGAAAAAGCTGACTTAAAACTCAACATTGAAAAAACTAAAATCATGGTATCCGGTCTTATCATTTCATGGCAAATAGATGAAGAAACAATGAAAACAGTGACAGACTTTATTTTCTTGAGCTCCAAAATCACTGCAGATGATGACAGCAGCCATGAAATTAAAAGACGCTTGCTCCTTGGAAGAAAAGCTATGATAAACCTAGACAGTGTATTAAAAAGCAGAGACACTACTTTGCTGACAAAGGTCCATCTAGTCAAACCTATGAGGTTTTTTCAGTAGTCATGTATGGATGTGAGAGCTGGACCATAAAGAAGGCTGAGCACCAAATAACTGATGCTTTTGAACTGTGGAGTTGGAGAAGACTCTTGAGGGTCTCTTGGAATGCAAGGATTTCCAACCAGTCAATCCTAAAGGAAATCAGTCCTGAATATTCATTGGAAGGTCTGATGGTGAAGCTGAAACTCCAATACTTTGNGGAGTTGGAGAAGACTCTTGAGGGTCTCTTGGAATGCAAGGATTTCCAACCAGTCAATCCTAAAGGAAATCAGTCCTGAATATTCATTGGAAGGTCTGATGGTGAAGCTGAAACTCCAATACTTTGGGCACCTGACGTGAAGAGCTGATTCATTGGAAAATACTCTGATGCTGGGAAAGATTGAAGGTAGAAGAAAAGGATGACAGAGGATGAGATGGTTGGACAGCATCACTGCCTCAGTGGACATGAGTTTGAGAAAGTTCCAGGAGATAGTGAAGGACAGGGAAGCCTAGTGTCCTGCAGTCCATGGGGTCACAGAGTCAGACACAACTGAGCAGCTAAAGAACAAGTTGCTCAAAGATACACAGGAAGAGGCAGAGCTGCTCATCAGTGCCCGTTCCATGCAACTAGCACTACTCTCAAAACTGCTCCATCATAAGCATCATCATCACTGCCAACAGCAACACTTTTGAGCAATTTACCTAGAGTACCAGTTTGGATCCCCATTGCAATTACTGTTACTCCCAGTTTACAGGAGGAGAATCTGGGGCTCAAAGAGGTTAAATAATACCCAAGGCTACCTAGCTAGTGGGCTTCCCTGGTAGCTCAGCTGGTAAAGAATCTGCCTGCAATGCAGGAGACCCTGGTTCAATTTCTGGGTCAGGAAGATCCCCTGGAGAAGGGACAGTCTACCCACTCCAGTATTCTTAAGCTTCCCTGGTGGCTCAGATGGTAAAGAATCCACCTGCAACTCAGTAGACCTAGGTTCAATCCCTGGGTTGGGAAAGTCCCCTGGAGGAGTACATGGCAATCCACTCCAGTATTCTTGCCTGGAGAATCCACATGGGCATAGGAGCCTGAGAGGCTACAGTCCATGGGGTCACAAAGAGTCAGACATGACTGAGCGACTAAGCACAGCACACACCTAGCTAGTAAGGTGGTGAAATTGAAATAGAAATGCAAACAAGCTAACTCCATATATTAAACTAGACCATGCTTCAATGTTCTATGCATTTCAGAAAAATGACTAACAAAGGAAAACACTCCTCTACAAATAATACAGCACTACTTTCACAATAAATGTTAGTAAATGGCTGGCTCTGCACTCTGAATGTGAGAATTAGCATGAAAATCAGGTCAAATTCAGTTATAGGTCATTTAATGCAGAGACCTGTTGATTGTGTGCTATTTTTGTTTTCTCATTTTGATGGAAATATGCTGTAATGAGTTAACTNTTCTTTACTCTGTTAGGTAGACTTTAGAACAATTTTATCTACCTTTTTTTTAGGATTTTTCTTTTTTTTTGGAAGGATAATTGCTTTACAGAATTTAGTTGCTTTCTGTCAAACCTCAACATAAATTAGCCATAGGTATACATATATCCCCTCCCTTCTGAAGCTTCCTTCCATCTCTCTCCACACTCCACCCCTCTAGGTTGATATAGAGCCCCTGTCTGAGTTTCCTGAGCCATACAGCAAATTCCCGTTGGCTACCTGTTTTACATAAAGTAATGTAAGTTTCCATGTTACTCTTTCCATACATCTCACCCTCTCCTCCCCTCTCCCCATGTCCATAAGTCTATTCGCTATGTCTGTTTCCCCACGGCTGCCCTGTAAGTAAATTCTTCAGGACCATTTTTCTAGATTCCATATATATGAGTTAGAATATAACATTTATCTTTCCCTTTCTGACTTACTTCACTGTATATAATGGGTTCTAGGTTCATCCACCTCATTAGGANCTGTTTCCCCACGGCTGCCCTGTAAGTAAATTCTTCAGGACCATTTTTCTAGATTCCATATATATGAGTTAGAATATAACATTTATCTTTCCCTTTCTGACTTACTTCACTGTATATAATGGGTTCTAGGTTCATCCACCTCATTAGGACTGACTCAAATGCACTCCTTTTTATGGCTGAGTAATATTCCATTGAATATATGTACCAAAACTTCTTTATCCATTCATCTGTTGGTGGACATCTAGGTTGCTTTCATGTTCTAGCTATTGTAAATAGTGCTGCAATGAACAATGGGATACATGTNATGGACAGGGAGGCCTGGCGTCCTGCGATTCATGGGGTCGCAAAGAGTCGGACATGACTGAGCGACTGAATTGAACAGAACTGAGTATGTATATAGCTTCCCGCTAAAGACATCAGGGGTGTACTCTCTCTGCCCTCTTCTGATGTCTATGTCAGAAGCTTTCTGTATCTCTTTATACTTTAATAAATTTTTCTGACATTAAAGCTCTGAGCCTTGTCATCAAGCCTTGTCATTGACCCCGGATTGAATTCCTCTCCTCCAGAGGCCAAGAATCCTGGTGTCTTTAAGGGGTCAGCAACAATCTCTCAACACCACCCTCACAAGTAGAAAACAGTCAGAGACGAGGCAGCTTATTACCTGAGCTTCCCCTACGGTCTTCTGAGCTCATGGTGGCAGCAGCGGGGTCTCAGAGATCTTCCTTCAGCTCCTTGTCTGGGTCGGGCTGGAAGGAGGTGATGCTTCACCCCTGGGGAAGAGAAAACAGGCTGTGGGCTCCATCAATAGTGAGCAGTGGCTGCAGAGAGCAGTGAGGGGCGAGGTCTCTGGCAGATTCCCCTGGGATGACCACAAATGCCACTGGGGACTTAACCTGGCATGCTTCTCTGTCTCCTGTGCTCTGCTGGCTGCTAGTTAAGAAAAGTTACTCATCCTCCTACCAGCTCCCTCCAAGCCAACTCAAAGTCCTGTTCTCCTGTTGGGGCACAANGTCCATTCTGAAGGAGATCAGCCCTGTGTGTTCTTTGGAAGGAATGATGCTAAAGCTGAAACTCCAGTACGCTGGCCACCTCTTGTGAAGAGTTGACTCTCTGGAAAAGACTGATGCTGGGAGGGATTAGGGGCAGGAGGAGAAGGGGACGACGGAGGATAAGATGGCTGGATGGCATCACGGACTCGATGGACGCGAGTCTGAGTGAACTCCGGGACTTGGTGATTGATAGGGAGGCCTGGCGCGCTGCAATTCATGGAGTCACAAAGAGTTGAACACGACTGAGCGACTAAACTGAACAGAACTGAGTATGTATATAGCTTCCTGTTAAAGACAGCAGGGGGGTTCTTTCTCTGCCCCCTTCTGATGTCTACGTCAGAAGCTTTCTCTATCTCTTATATACTTTAATAAATCTTTATTACACTAAAGCTCTGAGCCATCAAGCCTTGTCACTGACCCCGGATTGAATTCCTCTCCTCCAGAGGCTAAGAATCCTGGTGTCTTTAACGGCTCAGCAACAATCTCTCAACACCACCCTCACAAGTAGAAACCAGTCAGAGATGAGGCAGCTGATTACCCGAGCTTCTCCTACGGTCTTCTGAGCTCATGGTGGCAGCAGCTGGGTCTCAGATCTTCCTTCAGCTCCTTGTCTGGGTCGGGCTGGAAGGAGGTGATGCTTCACCCCTGGGGAAGAGAANCCGCCCGTCTTGGGTTGCCCCGCAGGCATGGCTTGGTTTCATTGAGTTAGACAAGGCTGTGGTCCTAGTGTGATCAGATTGACTAGTTTTCTGTGAGTATGGTTTCAGTGTGTCTGCTCTCTGATGCCCTCTTGCAACACCTACTATCTTACTTGGGTTTCTCTTACCTGGGCATGGGGTATCTCCTCATGGGTGCTCCAGCCAAAAACTGCCGCTGCTCCTTACCTTGAACGAGGGGTATCTCCTTACTGCTGCTGTTCCTGACCTTCATTGTGGGATAGCTCCTTAATCTTGTCTAATATAAAAGCTGGGTTGGGCCAGTCTGCCAACTGAGACTTAGAAGCCTAAGGAGGTCATTGATTCACAGGCCACAGTGTTGGGATCCCCTGGAAAGGTGAGGGCTCAGACATGGGGTCCTGGGAGAAGTCAATGTCAAAGCCACAGGCGACCTAAGCAATGGTCAATTTCCAGAGGCTGAGAGGAGAGGTAGCGTTCTGAAAGGATGAGAAGACTCAAAGCCTAGAGGAGGAATGAAGCCTAGGGATGGTTTTGTATTGGTTAAGTTGTGGATGCTGAGCTGCTGTAACAAAGGGCTCATGAGATATTAACATATTGACTCAAACAATGTAGATGTATTCATTTCACACATGAAAGTTTAAGTTGCTAGGCATTTGGGAGGTAGGTGGTAGGTAAGTCGGCCAGAATTCCAGCCTGTTATTGCTCAGCCATCATTTCCAGTGAGGGGTCTTATTCAAAGTGGAAGCTGGTTTTCATCATACATCAGCCCAAAATAGAGCAGAGAAGGACACAGAGCTCATAATTTCCCTTCAAAGGCATGACCTAGAAGATCCACACATCATTCCTCTCACCTTGATTAGTCAAAATATTTGAATGAGCTTACATGGAGCTACAAGTGAGGCAGGGCTCACCTAAACTCGGTGTCTTTTCTATAAAAAATAAGGACACTAAAAATGGCTATAGTGGTTAATTTTATGTTGTGTATTTTTTCTAGAATTAGAAACTTTTTAAAAAATTCTTAGTTAGTTTTTTTTTTTTTTTTTAAGGAGTGACGGATGAAAATTTGAGAATGATTATTTGGTCTGTTCAGGGCTTCCCTGGTGGCTCAGACAGTAAAGAATTCGATGCAATGCGGGAGACCTGGGTTTGATCACTGGGTCAGGAAGATCCCCTGGAGAAGGAAATGGCAACCCACTCCAGTATTCTTGCCTGGAGAATCCCACAAGGCTACAGTCCATGGGGTCACAAAGAGTCGGACATGACTGAGTAGCTTCACTTTCCTTTCTATTGGTCTCTACTACAGCTGCTAATTCAGAAAAAAGTATGTCATTTTTGCAGGAAAAAAAACTAAAAGACATTATCTTGTCACTGTTGAAAAATTATTCAAAAAACAAAATCAGTGTCATCTTTTCTGTTGATCTCTCTAGATTGATCTCACTGTAGTGTTTTATAAAACCTTAATAGGAAGCTAAAGCCCTTTTATTTGCCCAACAATCAGAGAACAAAGTTCATTGGCCTGGCCACCACGTCGTCCTCTGTCTCTAAATGCCTGTTGCTGGCATACAGAGGGGAGATGCTGGGACACAACATCAGATGTGATCTCGCTTGCTCTTGAATTTATTTATCCCTCCACGGTGCCCCTCTGAGCATCTCACCATCACCCCAGGGGACCACAACCAGAAAATTAACATAGACATTTCTAGTTTTGTATTCACAATTATAGTCTGGGAGGAAACTTCATAACTATTTGGAAAAACAAGCAACTGTATAAAATTAGGAATGAGGGGATCGCTATGACAGGAATCAGAGACCAGTAGGAAAGTCGACAGCTCAGTGGAGGCAAGTGAAGAGGTGAGCAGTTACTGGGACCAGGGTGGATTGTCTACCTCAGGGGCCAGCAGTGAGCAGGGATGAGCAGGGGGAACAAGAGAGCCTGGACGAGGAGAGGCATTAGCATTGAGGCTTCACAGACACACAAGGCCAGCTGGAAAGGGAGCAAGGACCCCTCCCTTCCACAAGGGACCTGGGCTCAGTGGCCCCTGGGCGCTCATGCCCATGCAGCCCTGGGACTGCTCCCTCCCCCTTGGTGGGCAGACACGGGCACCTCCAGCACTTCTCCTGCACAACGTGAACCTCAGTCCAGAGGACTTTAAGGGGGAGAACTGATATTCGTGGGTCCTGGAGTGAGTTAAATGATAGCTCCCCCAAAAGTACATCTACGCCCTAATCTCTGCAACTGTGTAAGGGACCTTATGTGGAAAATAGTCTCTGAAAACACTTTAAGTGAAATATCTTGTAATGAGAGCATTATGGCTCATCTGAGTAGGCCCTTAATTAACTAGCATCCTTGTAAGACACACAGAGACAGCAGAGAGTAGGGGGAGAAGTCCACAAAGAGACGGGGGCAGGATGGAGGTGTGCAGTCACAGCCCAGTCCTGTCCAACCAGCTGGGAGAGGCGGGGAAGGCCCCCAGAACTTCTATGGGAGTGGCCCCCGCTGACAGGAAGCAGCACCCCAGCTCCAGTGCTGGCCCCCGCCTCTCTCATCACCTGCCGCTCCCTTCCCAGGGCCCGAAAGTGTACCTGCTCAGTGGCTGGACGGGTCGGCAGCTGGAGGCCTGGCAAGCATTTGGTCTAGAAACCTGCAGCTCTCCTGAGCAACTAGGCTGGCCAAAGAGTGACCCAGGAGCCTGCGTGCAGGCCTGCTGCTGCCGCTAAGTCACTTCAGTCGTGTCCGACTCTGTGTGACCCCATAGACAGCAGCCCATCAGGCTCCCTTGTCCCTGGGATTCTGCAGGCAAGAACACTGGAGTGGGTTGCCATTTCCTTCTCTGCAGGCCTGCTGCCCAAGTGCAAAACATCCCTGCTTTGCCATAAATAAGTCTAAACCCAGCATATACAAAACAGTGAGGAATACAGGGAAATTGAGCCACCAGTGTAGACCTGGTAGACCTGTTAGGACAAGCTACTCTCTGCTAGATGTGGAAGTGACAGTGAAGGTCATTCAGTCCTGTCCGACTCTTTGTGACCCCGTGGTGTAAACAGTCCATGGAATTCTCCAGGCCACAATACTGGAGTGGGTAGCCATTCCCTTCTCAGGGGATCTCCCCAACCCCAGGATAGAACCCAGGTCTCCCTCATTGCAGGCAGANTAGTTCACTGATTCCTAGAATGTTGACATTCACTCTTGCCTTCTCTTGTTTGACCACTTCCAATTTGCCTTGATTCATGGACCTGACATTCCAGGTTCCAATGCAACATTGCTCTTTACAGCATCAGATCTTGCTTCTATCACCAGTCACATGCACAACTGGGTATTGTTTTTGCTTTTGCTCCATCCCTTCATTCTTTCTGGAGTTATTTCTCCACTGATCTTTCTGGAGTTATTTCTCCACATTGGGCACCTAATGACCTGGGGAGTTCCTCCTTTGGTATCCTATCATTTTGCCTTTTCATACTGTTCATCGGGTTCTCAAGGCAAGAATACTGAAGTGGCTTGCCATTCCCTTCTCCAGGGGACCATGCTCTGTCAGCCTTCTCCACCATGACCCGCCCGTCTTGGGTTGCCCCGCAGGCATGGCTTGGTTTCATTGAGTTAGACAAGGCTGTGGTCCTAGTGTGATCAGATTGACTAGTTTTCTGTGAGTATGGTTTCAGTGTGTCTGCTCTCTGATGCCCTCTTGCAACACCTACTATCTTACTTGGGTTTCTCTTACCTGGGCATGGGGTATCTCCTCATGGGTGCTCCAGCCAAAAACTGCCGCTGCTCCTTACCTTGAACGAGGGGTATCTCCTTACTGCTGCTGTTCCTGACCTTCATTGTGGGATAGCTCCTTAATCTTGTCTAATATAAAAGCTGGGTTGGGCCAGTCTGCCAACTGAGACTTAGAAGCCTAAGGAGGTCATTGATTCACAGGCCACAGTGTTGGGATCCCCTGGAAAGGTGAGGGCTCAGACATGGGGTCCTGGGAGAAGTCAATGTCAAAGCCACAGGCGACCTAAGCAATGGTCAATTTCCAGAGGCTGAGAGGAGAGGTAGCGTTCTGAAAGGATGAGAAGACTCAAAGCCTAGAGGAGGAATGAAGCCTAGGGATGGTTTTGTATTGGTTAAGTTGTGGATGCTGAGCTGCTGTAACAAAGGGCTCATGAGATATTAACATATTGACTCAAACAATGTAGATGTATTCATTTCACACATGAAAGTTTAAGTTGCTAGGCATTTGGGAGGTAGGTGGTAGGTAAGTCGGCCAGAATTCCAGCCTGTTATTGCTCAGCCATCATTTCCAGTGAGGGGTCTTATTCAAAGTGGAAGCTGGTTTTCATCATACATCAGCCCAAAATAGAGCAGAGAAGGACACAGAGCTCATAATTTCCCTTCAAAGGCATGACCTAGAAGATCCACACATCATTCCTCTCACCTTGATTAGTCAAAATATTTGAATGAGCTTACATGGAGCTACAAGTGAGGCAGGGCTCACCTAAACTCGGTGTCTTTTCTATAAAAAATAAGGACACTAAAAATGGCTATAGTGGTTAATTTTATGTTGTGTATTTTTTCTAGAATTAGAAACTTTTTAAAAAATTCTTAGTTAGTTTTTTTTTTTTTTTTTAAGGAGTGACGGATGAAAATTTGAGAATGATTATTTGGTCTGTTCAGGGCTTCCCTGGTGGCTCAGACAGTAAAGAATTCGATGCAATGCGGGAGACCTGGGTTTGATCACTGGGTCAGGAAGATCCCCTGGAGAAGGAAATGGCAACCCACTCCAGTATTCTTGCCTGGAGAATCCCACAAGGCTACAGTCCATGGGGTCACAAAGAGTCGGACATGACTGAGTAGCTTCACTTTCCTTTCTATTGGTCTCTACTACAGCTGCTAATTCAGAAAAAAGTATGTCATTTTTGCAGGAAAAAAAACTAAAAGACATTATCTTGTCACTGTTGAAAAATTATTCAAAAAACAAAATCAGTGTCATCTTTTCTGTTGATCTCTCTAGATTGATCTCACTGTAGTGTTTTATAAAACCTTAATAGGAAGCTAAAGCCCTTTTATTTGCCCAACAATCAGAGAACAAAGTTCATTGGCCTGGCCACCACGTCGTCCTCTGTCTCTAAATGCCTGTTGCTGGCATACAGAGGGGAGATGCTGGGACACAACATCAGATGTGATCTCGCTTGCTCTTGAATTTATTTATCCCTCCACGGTGCCCCTCTGAGCATCTCACCATCACCCCAGGGGACCACAGCCAGAAAATTAACATAGACATTTCTAGTTTTGTATTCACAATTATAGTCTGGGAGGAAACTTCATAACTATTTGGAAAAACAAGCAATTGTATAAAATTAGGAATGAGGGGATCGCTATGACAGGAATCAGAGACCAGTAGGAAAGTCGACAGCTCAGTGGAGGCAAGTGAAGAGGTGAGCAGTTACTGGGACCAGGGTGGATTGTCTACCTCAGGGGCCAGCAGTGAGCAGGGATGAGCAGGGGGAACAAGAGAGCCTGGACGAGGAGAGGCATTAGCATTGAGGCTTCACAGACACACAAGGCCAGCTGGAAAGGGAGCAAGGACCCCTCCCTTCCACAAGGGACCTGGGCTCAGTGGCCCCTGGGCGCTCATGCCCATGCAGCCCTGGGACTGCTCCCTCCCCCTTGGTGGGCAGACACGGGCACCTCCAGCACTTCTCCTGCACAACGTGAACCTCAGTCCAGAGGACCTTAAGGGGGAGAACTGATATTCGTGGGTCCTGGAGTGAGTTAAATGATAGCTCCCCCAAAAGTACATCTACGCCCTAATCTCTGCAACTGTGTAAGGGACCTTATGTGGAAAATAGTCTCTGAAAACACTTTAAGTGAAATATCTTGTAATGAGAGCATTATGGCTCATCTGAGTAGGCCCTTAATTAACTAGCATCCTTGTAAGACACACAGAGACAGCAGAGAGTAGGGGGAGAAGTCCACAAAGAGACGGGGGCAGGATGGAGGTGTGCAGTCACAGCCCAGTCCTGTCCAACCAGCTGGGAGAGGCGGGGAAGGCCCCCAGAACTTCTATGGGAGTGGCCCCCGCTGACAGGAAGCAGCACCCCAGCTCCAGTGCTGGCCCCCGCCTCTCTCATCACCTGCCGCTCCCTTCCCAGGGCCCGAAAGTGTACCTGCTCAGTGGCTGGACGGGTCGGCAGCTGGAGGCCTGGCAAGCATTTGGTCTAGAAACCTGCAGCTCTCCTGAGCAACTAGGCTGGCCAAAGAGTGACCCAGGAGCCTGCGTGCAGGCCTGCTGCTGCCGCTAAGTCACTTCAGTCGTGTCCGACTCTGTGTGACCCCATAGACAGCAGCCCATCAGGCTCCCTTGTCCCTGGGATTCTGCAGGCAAGAACACTGGAGTGGGTTGCCATTTCCTTCTCTGCAGGCCTGCTGCCCAAGTGCAAAACATCCCTGCTTTGCCATAAATAAGTCTAAACCCAGCATATACAAAACAGTGAGGAATACAGGGAAATTGAGCCACCAGTGTAGACCTGGTAGACCTGTTAGGACAAGCTACTCTCTGCTAGATGTGGAAGTGACAGTGAAGGTCATTCAGTCCTGTCCGACTCTTTGTGACCCCGTGTTGTAAACAGTCCATGGAATTCTCCAGGCCACAATACTGGAGTGGGTAGCCATTCCCTTCTCAGGGGATCTCCCCAACCCCAGGATAGAACCCAGGTCTCCCTCATTGCAGGCAGATTCTTTACCAACTGAGCCACCAACGAAGCCCAAAACTTGAACCATTTTGGAGCCAGAATCCAACCAGCTGCCTAAGGATGACAGCGGCTAACCACCTCTGTAGTCCTCTGCTCTACCAGCTGAGCTAATGAAGGGTGCAGACATGGACAGACAGTGAGAAAGACTAGGAATTTTACCATTTTTACAGGGAGAGGAGAAAATAAAGCTTTGTTTAAAATTAAAAATCGAAAAATTAAAAAAATTTGCAACTAACACAGATTATCTTTTATGAACAAAGCAGCCTGACACATTTTAATAATAAAGGGATGTTTGTAAAGCCTAGGGAGAACCTAGTCAGATGCAGATCCTGGGCCAGATTTCCTGAGTAGGCAGTGCTCTCTCCACTTGGAGCTGACGTGGGGACGCGGAGCTGACATGGGGACAGCTCCCCGGCCATCCATGCTGGACACATGCCGCAGCTCATACCCCTCGAGATCCTCAGGGCAGGACCATCCCCCGGCTCAAGGTCTGGGCCCAGGGACACAAGTGCAAAGTGCCAGCCCCGGGGCCTGAGCCCTGCAGGAAGCCAGCGTGAGGCCCGCTCATCCCTATGCCACGCGGAGCCCCTCCAGACCCACCTTGGTGAAGAGCCGCCACCACGGGTGGCGCAGCTTGAGGTGGCGGCGCAGTTCCTCTGCAGGACCTTCATAGCTGCCGGCTGCTGCCGCCTCTTGGCGAAGGCCCTGTGGGGCGAGGGTCATGGTCAGCGCCTCCGGGCGGGGGCCGGCCAACCTCCCTGCCCACAGTCCTGACCTCGCTACCAGGGTTTTTTCCAAAGCTAAGATCCAGTGGTGTGACCTCACCCAGGGAACCTTGTCACCACCACCCCCAACCCCACCCACCTAGCAGATGTTCCAGGATGTCTGGAGACATTTCTGGTTGTCACAAGTAGGGAGGGCGCTACTGCCCTCTGGTGGGGAGAAGCCGGGGCTGCTGCTAAAGCCTCTGAGAGTCCCTACATGGGCCACAAAAATGTGGTTGTGTGAGGGTTGGAAAGAATTTCCAGATACAGGGTATTTAGAAGAGGGAAAGTATTGGGAACAAAGGGCAGAGGGAGTGAGGAGCGCTGCTCAGACAGTGGCAGACTTCCTGATGGACCAGGGACAGCTGATCATTTGATTAGCCGGCGTGCCTGATGCTCTTTGTGGGCCAGTGGCCAATTTTTATAGCCTCAACACATAGGAAATTCCTGCTGGAAGGGCATTAGGTGATTCGTTAGGGTGAAGGTTTTTTCCTATCCTACTATGGGCTCAGGGAGCTGGCCGGTTTAGCTCACCGGGCTCATGGCAACGGTTGCTATGGGGCACAGTCAGTGTGGGAGATGACTTTGGTGTGGAGCTCTGTATCTGTGGCGGTGGTTTAGGGCTCCACATGGCATCTAGTTTTGCCCTCGGGGGACCCCAAGGTCCAGAAGAATACTTTGGGCTGCATGTGTTACAGAATGCAAGTCCGAGAGCCTGACATACTCTGAGCCAAACAATAGCAAAATATCAGAGTTTGGGGCCCAGAAAGGTTTATTGCTGGGCCATGCAAGGAGATGAGAAGTAGCTCATTCCTTAAACATCCTGAAGTCCCTGAAATCTCTCAGCAAAGCCCTTGGACAGGAAAGATGTGGGAGGCGAGTAGTTAGTTTTTGCAAACTTCTTGTTGTCAGATCCTTTGTTCTTAAGGTCAGGTCACGTCAGCTCATGACGTTTGTCAAAACCTCCACAGTAGAAATGTCATTTTCTGTTCAGACAAGAAAGGGCAAATTCCAAAGGCTCAACTTTCACTCTCTGAGGTCCCGGCCCTATCTCAGAGGAGAGGGTCCCATATGGGCTGGTTACCCTGACCAGAGCCTTCTTCTAGCATCCAGTCTAGGTCCTCCCACCAATGCCCAGGCCCCGATAAGAAGGCAGGTTTCAGCTGACAGCACCGTCAGGTCCCTAGCCCTGTCCAGCCGTCATCACTGAGGGAGCTGGGCACCCAGACCCAGCTGTCCCTCAGGCTTCACATTTAACCTGGAGAGACCATTGCATGGGATCCACAGGGACACGTGTTGTAGCAAATGCCCTTCAGGTTAATCCCTAACCCCCAGCTGTTGCCCTTCTTAGAGCAGCCCCCACCATAGAATGGACTTGAAGCGATGCTGTGCAATGTCCTTGCCACTTAACCCTGACTTCTGGCACCTGCTTGGGGTCAACAACTGACCTCAGCTGGACCAGTTCTTGGAACTTGAATGGAGTGACTGAAGCTGGTTAAATCTGTCACCTTAATGAGAGTGTCCAGTTACTCCAGTTGCTGAGGCCTCTGTGGACTGGGACCCATGGAGACTTCCACCACCTCAGGTCTCAGAGGTGGGGATGGATGAGAGGTTCACTGTCTTCCCAAGGATGTGCCCAGCCAGTGGCGGCCAAGCGAGGGCTCTGGAGCTCTTCCGGTCACCGTCCCCAGCCTGTCCCCCACCTTCAGCTCACCTTCAGGCCTGAGGCTGGAAGGCCTGGAGGGCCGGGGAGAAGGCAGCCATCCCCCTCTTATAACACTCTACACCGTGAGGACACCGCTGCCAGGCTGACTGTTGGAGGAGGGCTCTGCAAACACCCACTCCTGGTCTGCCAACAGTCTCCTAACTGTCTCGAGCTAACGGCTGTAGGACCCCGCCCCTATTACACCGGGAGGCTTTGGCATCTGTGCTCAGAGTCATGGGTGCCAGGGAAGAGCTGGAGGCAGGTGCTGCTAAGGTCAGTATTTTTAAGGGTCATTCTAGCCCCATGGGGAATAGATGGATGAGGGCAGGGCAGTGCCTCAAAGTAAACACAGGAAGATGGTTCTGGAAGCTCCTGCAAGAGTCCTGGTGAAACGCGAAGGCAGCCTGGGTGAGGCGTGTGCTCTCTCTGCCGCTCTGTTTACGGCTGACCCTCTCTCACACCTGCACATAAGCCCTCTGCTGTCTATCACCCTTGAGTAACCCGTGTCCATCCTGGTCCCTGGGGCTGGAGGCAGAGTATCCCCATGCTCAGCCCAAGTCAGATGACACGGGCTCCCCTGGGTGTCCCATGGGCTACGTCTGTTTGCCCCAGGCTTGTTGATCTTGACACACCCTGAAGTTCCTTGACATGTTGCAGCCAACTGATTTCATTTTTATTTCTTTTTTGTTTTTTCCAAATCAATCTCTATTACTGCACAATGTCTAGAATTTCATGGGAATTTCCAGACCAGAGTACACTCTGGAACCAAACAGCATCTTGCGGTTTGTTAGATGTTCCATCCACTGTGTTGTCATCACCACTGAGGCCACCACCAGTATCTTCGCTGTTGTCATTAAGAAATCACTGCCTGAAGATCTACATAGACCATTCTTCATGAAGACATACAGACGGCCAACAGGAATAAGTAAAGATGCTCAAAATTGCTATTAATTAAGAAAATGATAAAACTACAATAAGGCATCACCCCCTACCAGTCAGAAGGGCCATTGTCTAAAAGTCTACAAATAAACAATTTTGGAGAATATGTGGAGAATAGGGAAGCCTCCTGCACTGTTGGTGGGAATGTAACTTGGGGCAGCCGCTATGGAAAACAGGATGGAAGTTTCTTAAAAACTGAAAATAGAATTATCATGTGATCCAGCAACCCCACTTCAGGGCATATATCTGGAAAAGACAAAGGCTCCAATTCAAAAATATACATGCACCTGAATGTTCCTGCTGCTGCTGCTAAGTCGCTTCAGTCGTGTCCAGCTCTGTGCGACCGCATAGGCGGCAGCCCACCAGGTTCCCCCGTCTCTGGGATTCTCCAGGCAAGAACACTGCAGTGGGTTGCCATTTCCTTCTCCAATGCGTGAATGTGAAAGTGAAATCGCTCAGTCATTTCTGACTCTAAGCGACAACATGGACTGGAGCCTACCAGGCTCCTCCCAGGGGATTTTCCAGCCAAGAGTACTGGAGTGGAGTGCCATTACCTTCTCATCAATATTCCTAGCAGCACTATTTACAATAGAAAGACACGGTAGTAACTTAATCTCTGTCAACAGACAAAGGAATAAAGACAATGTGGCACATACATGCAATGGAATATCGCTTCGCCATAAAAAGAGTGAAATAATGCCATTTGTAGTAACATGTATGGATCTGCTGCTAAGGCACTTCAGTCATGTCTGACTCTGTGCGACCCCATAGATGGCAGCCCACTAGGCTGCCTGGTCCCTGGGATTCTCCAGGCAAGAACACTGGAGTGGGTTGCCATTTCCTTCTCCAATGCATAAACGTGAAAAGTGAAAGTGAAGTTGCTCAGTCGTATCCGACTCTTAGCAACCCCATGGACTGCAGCCTACTGGCTCCTCTGTCCATAGGATTTTCCAGGCAAGAGTACTATGGTCATACTAAGTGAAGTAACTGAGACAGAAAAGATAAATATATAATGTCACTTATATGGAGAACCTAAAAAAGACTACTTGTGCCAGAGACTGGCAGCACCCTATAAACGATTGCTTTCATGTTTTGGCAGTGAAACAAAAGAATATTCACATTAAATGTGATAAAGAATGGAATGACAATAAATAGCCTCATATCAGTACAGAGCAAGATCACTGCTCAAATGAATTACCAAAATCCCTGTGTGATTTCAGGAATCTAGAGGTTATGGAATTGCTCAGTGTTAGTAGCTCAGTCCTGTCTAACTCTTTGTGACCCCATGGACAGTAGCCTGCAAGTCTCCTCTATCCAGGAAATTCTCCTGGCAAGAATACTGGAGTGGGTTGCAACTTCCTTCTTCAGAGGATCTTCCCAACCCAGGAATCGACCTAGGTCTCCTGCACTGCAGGCAGACTCTTTTACTGTCTGAGCCACCATGGAAGCCCAGGGTTATGGAATTGTAGGTAAGACATAGGCAACTAGAATATATATATGCAACTAGGATATATATAATATATATATATTATATATGTATATGGAGGGTGGGGCTGGATCACAATGTGAGATGTGTTTCCTGGCACATGCATACACAAGATACATTATTCTTATTTCACAGATGAGGAAAGTGAGACTCAGACAGGATAAGGGACAGCCCAAGGGCAGTGAGCAGAAAGCTCAGAGATGGAATCCAAGCTCAGGTATCAGACACTTCTTGGATATGACTTGAANTACATGCATACACAAGATACATTATTCTTATTTCACAGATGAGGAAAGTGAGACTCAGACAGGATAAGGGACAGCCCAAGGGCAGTGAGCAGAAAGCTCAGAGATGGAATCCAAGCTCAGGTATCAGACACTTCTTGGATATGACTTGAATCCTCCTTATTTTAAACTCCTGTGATTTCTTCATTCTACCATGCAGTACACCTAGGGGGATTTTTGTGAGTCATTTTTGGTGGTGAGCACACTGCAGCATATACAGAAATAGAAATAAAATGTTGTACACATAAAACTTACAGAATGTTATAAACGGCTGCAAGAGCTGGCCGNTCCTGTGATTTCTTCATTCTACCATGCAGTACACCTAGGGGGATTTTTGTGAGTCATTTTTGGTGGTGAGCACACTGCAGCATATACAGAAATAGAAATAAAATGTTGTACACATAAAACTTACAGAATGTTATAAACGGCTGCAAGAGCTGGCCGGCGCACTAAGCATGGCCGAGAGGAGCTACCCCATGTCCGAGGTCAGGGGCAGTGGCCTAGAGTGCCAGGCTGCAACAGCGCAGGAATGGCGGAGTGGAACTACCCTGTGTGCGAGGTCAGGGGCGGCGGCCGGGAGGAGCTATCCCACGTCTGAGGTCAGCGGTGGCTGGGATAAGCCACCCAAGGTCAGGGGTGGTGACCCTGAGGAGCCACCCTGAGCCCGAGGCCAGGGGCGGCAGCTAGGAGGAGCCACCCATGCCCGAGGCCAGGGCCTGTGCCTGGGAGGAGCAACCAGGGAGCGGTGGCTGTGCAGGCGCAGGAAGGCCTAGAGGAGCTATCCCACGTGAAAGTCACGAACAGCGATGGTAAGGAGATAACCCTCATTCAAGGTAAGGGGCAGCAGCTGTGCTTGGCTGGAGCAGCAGTGAAGAGATACCCTACGCCCAAGGTAAGAGAAATCCAAGTAAGATGGTAGGTGTTGCAAGAGGGCATCAGAGGGCAGACACAGCTGAAACCATACTCACAGAAAACTAGTATATCTAATCACACTAGGATCACAGCCTTCTCTACTTCAATGAAACCAAGAGATGCCTGTAGGGCAATCCAAGACAGGCAGGTCATGGTGGAGAGGTCTGACAGAATGTGGTCCATTGGAGAAGGGAATGGCAAGTCACTTCAGTATTCTTACCTTGAGAACCCGATAAACAGTATGAAAAGGCAAAATGATAGGATACCAAAAGAGGAACTCCCCAGGTCAGTAGGTGCCCGATATGCTACTGGAGATTAGTGGAGAAATGACTCCAGAAAGAATGAAGGGATGGAGCGAAAGCAAAAACAATACCCAGTTGTGCATGTGACTGGTGATAGAAGCAAGATCCGATGCTGAAAAGAGCAATATTGCATAGGAACCTGGAATGTCAGGTCCATGGATCAAAGCAAATTGGAAGTGGTCAAAC
>SJYV01032157.1:0-10726 GCA_006410875.1 Neotragus pygmaeus | reverse complement strand
AGATGGGGAAACAGTGGAAACAGTGGCAGAGTTTATTTTCTTGGGCTCCAAAATCACAGCAGATGGTGACCACAGCCATGAAATTAAAAGACACTTACTCCTTGGAAAGAAAGTTTTGACCAACTTAGATAGCATATTGAAAAGCAGACATTGCTTTGCCAACAAAGGTCTGTCTAGTCAAGGCTATGGTTTTTCCAGTGGTTATGTATGTATGTGAGAGTTGGATTGTGAAGAAAGCTGAGCACTGAAGAATTGATGTTTTTGAACTGTGGTGTTGGAGAAGACTCTTGAGAGTCCCTTGGACTGCAAGGAGATCCAACCAGTTCAATCTAAAGGAGATCAGTCCTGGGTGTTCATTGGAAGGACTGATGCTAAAGCTGAAACTCCAATACTTTGGCCACATCATGTGAAGAGTTGACTCATTGGAAAAGACCCTGATGCTGGGAGAGATTGAGGGCAGGAGGAGAAGGGGATGACAGAGGATGAGATGGCTGGATGGCATCACTGACTCAATAGACATGAGTTTGGGTGAACTCTGGGAGTTGGTGATGAACAGGGAGGCCTGACATGCTGTGATTCATGGGGTTACAAGGAGTCGGACACGTCTGAGAGACTGAACTGAACTGAACTGAACATGTGCAGGTTATTTTCTTGCCTCCAAAATCATTGTGGATCATGACTGCAGCCATGAAATTGAAAGACACTTGCTCCTTGGAAGAAAAGCAATGACAAACCTGGACAGTGTATTAAAAAGCAAAGAAATCACTTTGCTGACAAAGGTCTGCATAGTCAAAGCTATGGTTTTTCCAGTTGTCATGTATGGATGTGAGAGTTGGACCATGAAGAAGGCTAAGGGTTAACGAATTGATGTTTTTGAATTGTGGTGTTGGAAAAGACTCTTGAGAATCCCTTGGACAGCAAAAAGATAAAACCAGTCAATCCTAAAGAAAATCAACCCTGAATATTCATTGGAAGGACTGATGCTGAAGGTGATGTGAAGAGTCAATTCATGGAAAACACCTTGATACTGGGAAAGATTAAAGGCAGGAGCAGGAGGGAGCAACAGAGGATGAGATGGATGGCATCATGGACTCAATGGACATGAATTTGAGAAAACTCTGGAAAATAGTGAAGCCCAGGGAAGCCTGGTGTGTTGCAGTCCATGGGGTCATGAAGAGTTGGACATAACTGAGTGACTGAACAACAAACCCATGCAGCCTAGAGTGAAATTTTGAAGAGATTTTCCTCTCAAGAACAATATCTATGACCCTCAGGTCATCTTGTTCTCAGAAGCTACATCATGACATATCTTCTAAGGATTTAAAATTTCACACTGGCCTGTCACATTCTTGCCCTCACATTGGCAAAAAGACAATGAACTTGATATCTCCCATTCCCTATCTAGAGACTTGCTGTAGGACACAGCTTTTCCTGAAATAGCCTATAATGTATGTTTTTCTTTTGCTAATGTTTCTGTTAAGTTAGTTTAAAACACTTAAAACTGTCTCTTATACACNGAGAGGATTCTGACTCCCCGCAGTTTCGAAGACGGGCCCACACATTCAGCCATCCACCTTCAAGCACGAAGAGGAAGCTGAATTTGCAGGATGGGAAGGCCCATGGGGTTCGCTCCCCTCTTCTGAGGCAGAGCTCCAGCGAACAGTGCAGGTGAGTCCAAACCTCTCTCCAGAAACTGAAACCAAATTCTCCTGTCCCTGTGTTCTGACCACTGTGGAGTCAAGAGTTTTTGTGACTTCCTGCTGTAGCCAGTGTTTAGTTTTTCAGGGAGACCAGAAAAGTAAATTAAATTATCAAAACCTTTGTCACTAAGGGAAGCAGGCAAGCTTTAAGGCATCCCCAAAGATCAGGGTTCAAACATTTTGGATGCAAGTATTTTTTTTTAGAAAACAAGATATCATGCCATTGTTTTATCTGAAAAACCTGCTGACAATACATGTTCCTCAGTGTCTCCTATGAAGACATTCATGAAGCAGCAAATTTGAAAATAACATAGCTGAGCTTCCTGTAAGCTTACAATGAAAAACACAAGGGTTAAAAAGAATCACTCATATTACCTTTATACATGGGGTAAAATTTGGCTGTTATTTAATTTCATAAAAATTAGCACCAAATGTGAAAATTGTTAAAAATTTTATCTAGAATAAAATGATGTTTATAAAGAAGAATGCATATACCATAATTGACATGAGCATCATTAGAAATTATCTCACATGATATTTAGGAAATACTTTAACAAAATAATTTAGCATTTGATAAGAGATAATAAAATTTGCAATTGTAGAATGATTATACTTCTTATTGTGTAGTACAAATCAGAATTTATATCCTAGGACTAATTTTGTTTCTCTTCTTTACCTATGAGTTTGGTTTAGGAAATAGTTTGATGGGGATTCCAGTCAGAGGGAAAAAAATAAAATCGAAACTCTAAGTAAAAAAGATTAATTTTTAAATTAGTTGCTATTAAATTTACCAGCATTTCTTTTACAAATATAATTGAATCCTCATTATGTTTTAATAATTTCATATTATAAACAAGATATTTAAGATATATAAAAATAGTAGAACTAATTATCCTTGGATTTTTCTTTTATGAAAAAGAACTAAGTATTCATGTATATAGCAAGCATTTTTTATGATCATTTATATTTTCCCAAGACATTAAATATCTTTTTCCAGGAAAAGATATTTTCAAGAATTTAAAGTATTAAAGGATAAATGATGTCTATATTTTCTTATATTTTCCACATTTTGTAATGTATATACTCAAAGAATTTCTGTCAATATGAGAAGATGCTATTTATATCATGGTAAACGTTTACTATGAAAAGAATCTTCTGGAAAAAAATCTTTGTAGGCGACTTAAGGATTCAGATAAAACCATGGCTGCACAATTCTGTAGGCTGTGAGAAAGAACATGGTCATTAACATTCATTAAGCCAAAGGTATTATGATGACTCCCAACAGCCAAACATATTGTTCTTAAATTTTTAGAAGTGTTTATATCTTTAAAGTAATTAAGTCTTTGAACTACTGATAATCAGTTTTTCCTTCTGGAGCTTGTTTCCTGTAATTATTTGTGCTTTCCTACTTTTTCCCCTTGAAGGGTATTTTGCAAGTCAAAATAAACGCTTTTTGTCCTAAAATTGTTAAGAGCATTTTAGAGACAAACACATATGCTGAGAAACGCTGCATAGATGAGGAATTCAGTTTGTGAAACAATGAACCAGGTCATCATCATCTAATAGAGAACTGCATGCATATAAATTTTTTCCATATAAATTCATCCTTGATTACAGTAATAGCAAGAACCTGTGTATATGCTATTTCATAGTGAATGAAGATTGTTCCAGAATATAACTTAAGACGAATTTGCTGTATTTTCTGTACTCAGCATCCTTCCACCAGCTCGGCGCATGCACAAGGAGTGTAATTTTTCCTCCAGTCTTCCAAGTCTTCATACTTCCTTCTCTGCCCCTTCCTTCACTGCCCCCTCTTTCCTGAAAAGCTTTTACCAGAACTCAGGTAGACTATCCCCACAGTATGAGAATGAAATCAGGTGAGATCAGTGTCCTCTGTTTGCAAAGCAACCTTTCTGCAGTGATATACTGATATGTTACTAAAAAGTGGCTAATTAATTTGAGTGACATGAATGCATCTGTGTGTTGTGCCTGTTCTAACCAGTTTCTAATATATTGGTTCCAGTTCCAATTAATTTGAAGAAAACCTTTACAAATAGGTGTTTCAAAGCTTTTTGATGACATGATTATCTTACTTTAGGGACTATATTTTTGTACTCTGTGTGTTTCTTTGCCTTGGGCCCCAGAGTCTGAGCTTTATTTTGTTTGGGGCAAGACCTATACAAATATATACTAAGCAAGCCTCCTCAATCATGTCTCTCTCTTTTTTTATTTTTAGCTTCTCTGGACATATAAAGCCACTTATTTAAACAGCTGTACTAAAGTAATGGGTATTCTATATTTTTATTATTAAGTATATAGAATATTTCCTAGATGTTTCACTGGTTTTTCAATGACATAGACTTACTTTTCTGAATCTCAGTGTTAGTCACATAATGGCTGCAGGATCATATTGATAACAGCTCTTTCTGGCAGCATGAGGGATCTCTTGAATTCTGTAGACGTTCAGTTTTGTTTTTGTCCCCCTGTATTGAAAATGCATAACCTATTAACTCTTGTTCCTTGCTGTTATAACTACACAAAATTAAGTGTGGTGATTTTTTGAGAATTAACATTAGATAATTTTTGAAATTCTTAATTCTTATTGATCTTGCAGATTCTAGCCTTTGGAAAGCAGTGGATTAAGCTGGAAATTCTCAAGGGGTTGTTGTTGGCTTAGAATTTTCTGAGATTCATTTTTATTTTTACGTGTAGCTTGAGTCATCCTTTTTCTTTGCTGTATAGTATTCCATTTAATACATCACAATTTTTCCATTCTCTTGCTAGTGGATATTTGGGTTGTTTCTATCTTTTGATAATTGATCATTCTTACAGTCAAGGAGAGGGATACATGCTGTCAACCAGGCTGCGTGCCACTAAAATCTTCTTGGGTGTTCTTTTGGCCTCCTTTCCTTTAGACATAGGGAATTCAAAAAGTTAGTATAATAGGCAAGTATTAGGCAACTTGTTAAATTATAATAACCCTTGAATTATCTCTGAATGTTTTTTGCCCATGTATGTCAAGCTCTTTTCATCCCAAGGCAGGCAATTAATATTGGATTAATAAAATTTTGAATCTGAACTGTCCTTTGAGTTAGTACAAAATTATGCTGAAATATTGAATTTCTATTGAAGAAAGTTGACAAAGAATTGACTTTAAAAGGTTTTTACAGGTTTAACCTTATGTGAGAAGAAAACCATAAAAATTTCATTATGTCTATGGAATATGCAGTGAATTTAGAGAACTGGTAGTTTAGATAATTGAGAACCGATAAAACATTTTACACGTTAACATTAAAAATTTCAGTCTACCTCAGCTCTGTAGTTCTCTCTATTGATAAGAATATAGCACTTTCAGTGACACCCATTTTCAGGTTCCTGCTGTTATGTTAAAGAGAACATCTAGAGAATTCCTGTTTTCTTCCAGAGACAGAACCATGTCTGAAGGTGACAATTAGGGACAGCCACCAAGAAGGTCAAGGATTAGCTGTGAATAGGTTTTAAGGTACAAAAGCAGTGACTATAAAAGATTATTGTGGTTGTTAATTTCTGCTGAGGTGTATGTATTATTCTTGTGCCAAGCTTCCCTTAGCCCACTACACCTCATTTTCATAGGAGCGTATTGAAGTCAGAGGGCAAATAT
This sequence comes from Neotragus pygmaeus, assembly GCA_006410875.1. Classification (NCBI taxonomy): domain Eukaryota; kingdom Metazoa; phylum Chordata; class Mammalia; order Artiodactyla; family Bovidae; genus Neotragus; species Neotragus pygmaeus. The sequence goes on along the minus strand of SJYV01032157.1, from coordinate 5,386 downwards.
TTAATTTTGCATTGAAAAAAATGTGCCTCTTTGTGGTGATCTTATTTTAAATGCTATATTTAGACATATGGAAAACTTTTAAGTTTATAGGATCGTTAAGCACATCCTATCTTCTGAAATTTTTATTGTTCTTGGTTCTGAGGAATTCTAAAAAATCAGAGAGCACTTTCTGGTATGTTTTTATTTCCTTTTTGTACAGTGTTTTGTAATTTGACAGCTTAGAATCAATAGCCCAAAAAGACACTTAAAATTTCATTGAAGGTTATGCCAGTTGTAAGCCTCTGGCTCCATGGATTATCACAGTGAACATCCCACATAACCCCCACTCAGTCAACACATGGAATGCTGCCAGCACCCTGTCCCCATTTCCCCACCAATCTCTACTCCTCATCCTGACCTCAGGTACCATAGTTTAGTTTTGCCTGGTTTTGGACTTTCTATAAATGGAATGATACAGCATAAATTCTTTTACATCTGGCTTTTTTCACTGAATAATGGTTTATAAGATGTATTCTTTATTCATTTGTATTGCTGAATAGTATTTCATTTACTACATCACAATTCATTCCTTTTCCAGTGGACAGGTAGGTTATTTCTAGTTTTTTGTTTTTTTTATAGAGTACTCTCCCTGGATAGGGGTTTCCCAGGTGATTCAGTGGTAAAGAATCCACCTGCAAATGCAGGAGATGTAGGAGACACGGGCTCTATCCCTGGGTCGAAAAGATATCCTGGAGGAGGAAACGGCAACCCACTCCAGTATTTGTGCCTGGAGAATTTCACGGACACGGGATCCCGGTGGGCTCCCATCCATGGGATCACAGAGTGTTGGACACCACTGAGCGGCTGAGCATGCATGCACGTTCCCTGGATATTATCCATGTCTACGTTGGTACATATTTGTGCATTGTTAGTAATTATCTACACAGTAGCAAAATTGTTGGACAGAATTCACTCTTAATAGGTTTATTTCAATTAGTCACTTTGACATAAATTTGCTATAGCCTTGGAGAGAGATTTTTTAAAATTAGTATTATAAAATAGCTTCAGATTTATAGGAAAATTGCAAAACTATTATGGAGAACTGCTAAACCTTTGTCCATATTCATCCGTTTTTAACATTTGCCACATTTGCTTTATCATTGTCTGTTTCCATGTATACATGCATACGTATATGCATATATATTTTGTTATTCTAAGCCATTTGTGAGTAGATTGCAGATAACATGTCCCTTTACTCTGAATCCTTCAGTGTGTGTTTGCTAAGAATGAAGATATTCAAGAGTGTGGCTTTAAGCCAGGAATTTCTGAACTCTACATCTCACATTATCACTGGTTTCAGAGAAAACATCATATGCACACAATTACCATGACATCTGCAACTATTCAAAATAGAAAGGAAGAGGTCCATAAAACTGTGTAATATACTTTTCCTTTGAGTAGCTCATATCTTATTAGAGGCATAGTATGGATCTGTAAATATTTACAGACTTCCCCGGTGGCTCAGACGGTAAAGCGTCTGTCTACAGTGCGGGAGACCCGGGTTCGATCCCTGGGTTGGGAAGATCCCCTGGAGAAGGAAATGGCAATCCACTCCAGGACTATTGCCTGGAAAATCCCATGGACAGAGGAGCCTGGTAGGCTACAGGCCATGGTGTCCCAAAGAGTCAGACACGACTGAATGACTTCACTTCAAAGTATAGAGTAGGTTAGCACATAGGTTAGCAAATACTATTTAAAGAGCATGATCATTTGAAATTCAGATTAGGCATCCTTCTCCAGGACCACTATTTTTTAATTATTAAAAACATGTAGATTATTGTTGTTAAGCAGGCTGAGAAAAAGAAGCCAAGATACTTTTAATATCATGGTTTACTTAGAAGTAGGTTCATTTTACAACAGTGAAATGCTAAAGGAAAGGGAGTACATATATGTTTTGTTTTACCTTACTTCAAGTTAATTCTTAAAAACTTAATATTATTTCATTATGTAGTAGCTGAAATATAATTATGCATCATCTGATGGTAATTTATATAAAGTCCATTTAGCAAATATAATATATCCTTTATAAACAAGCATCTGTTTCCTCCTTATTGTTGCTTCTCAGCTTTTGAGCCTATACTTGAAAAATTTATATTGAAATTCACTGGTCAAATGATAGTCATTTCATCTACTTCTAAAACTTTTCAGTGACAAAATAGGTTTTTGCTGACAAGTACTTTGTGGTGTAGTTTGGTTCTATAGTTTTCTCATTATCTGATAAAAATAGTGTAATTACTCATGGTACAATATTGAAATTATTTGAACTTTATTTATGTCTTATGGGAATGCCTTTTTATCCTAAATCCTGGTTCTGGACATCACTCTTTTTCTGTGCTAATGCTGTTCCTTGTTTTCCTGTGGTACTAGACAAGACACTGCTTCAGAATCAAGGTGATTAGAGGTCTAAATATTTTCATTTACAAATTTATTAATTCTTCTAACTGATTATTACCAGTCACTTAAAAAATCAGTTTTGGCTGTCTTCTCCATGCATGCCATCCTTCCAGTGATGTGAGGGGCATATAGTAGGGGGAAAATGACACCTGGTGTAATCAAAGATTACGAATGATCATATAAAAGATTGACTGTAAACAAATCCTGTTTCTACTCTATTCCACGTTGGCATTTCCTTAGGACTCTGCTGTGGCCCTTAGTAGAGATTAATTCAAATTTGAAACTAATGGAAGTAAGTGAATTTGCTAGTTGGAGGTACATATGTACATTTAAGGAGTTTATTTCAAATCCCAAGTAGATGCAGAAATAAGAATCCTAAAAGAAATCAAGTCTGGTTTTCACTGAAAAATATTCTTAGTCTATTTCTGTTCATCTTAATTGCTGACACTTGGGTTACTTTGAGACACTGCTGTGGCCTTCCAGACCTCCCACTGGGCTGGACACAGGAAAATACCTACTTCCTTTTTATGGAAGTCTGACCACATCTGTGATGACATTTCTTCCTCCTGACATACATGCTTTTTGTGGCAAATGTCCAGAATCACTGCTGAATAGCTTAACTGAAAATGATTATTCTTTCCTAGTTTCTATGCTTTGCTCATATCACAAGCCCAGTGGAAAACAGGCATTCCTATCTTCCTATTGGGGTCACTGACATTTAGATTTCTTTCTAATGGGAGTTAAAATCCAGTATAAAAGATTGGGCTAGCATGAGATGTTCAAAGAAAAAAAATTATTTGGGGCCACATTGATAAGATAAAAAGTGACTGAGACTTGTAATTGACCTACATTTTTTTAATGGTTGCATGTAAGACCATTTCAGTAGTATTTCTTATCTACTTCCAAAAGCCCAACGGAAATGTTAAGATTTTCTGTGTCCTTCTAGAAGGTTCTACTGTAGGCATGGAAGTAGGTCTGTGTTTTACCTTAGTGGTCATCTGGCCTATTATTTTACATATGGTTAGACTGAACCCCGGAAATGTTTAATATCTTGCTTGATATAATTTATATAACATTAAGTTATAAGAATGTAAGTAAGCAAATGAGCTCCCTAGAGATATTTAAAATTCCAATGCAAAGAACTTAATTAAAAAATTTTTTTTCATTCAGTCTAGAATTTAGGAAATAAAATTCTTTGTTCATGTTCTTTTTTTGCTTTACACATTGATGAATCTATCTCATTTGATTCAGCTTAACTGATTTCCACTCGATTAGCTCATTCTCAGTTTTATTTAATTAGTAAAGATATTCCATAGGATGATAGATGGGTACCCAGTTGAAACTAGGGCTTACATAAGCTATCAGTCCACCTAAAGTAATTATGAATTAAATCGTACTATGGGCCTTGTGGGAAAAACTCTCAAATTGCAATACCGTGTTATTCCATGCAGCCTGTCTTGAGGCATTTACAGAGAGAAAGCCTTTTCAGATTTCTGTTAAATGGTTTTCTTTTTGTTGTTATTGTTTAGTGGATTAGTTGTGTCTGACTCTTTTGCAACCCCATGGACCTACCAGGATCCTCTGTCTATGAGATTTCTCAGGCAAGAATACTGGAGTAGGTTGTCATTTCCTTTTCCAATTTATGTTGGTATATATATTAATGTGTTTTCTATTTGATCCTCCTATTTAAAAATAAAAAAGCATTTACATTTGGAAATCCAGTGGTTTCAAAAGAAAACGAAGTGAGACATTTACATAAATGAACACATAATATAGTAATACTCTATAATAATGTAAAATGATATTATTCCATAAAAAAAAAAGGAAAGAGAAGTGCTGACCTAAAGACTTAATGCTAATTACAGACTGATTTTTTACCCTAGAAATACAGGGGAACCTGGGAGTCCTAACAGCTTTATTTTTATGAACCAATAGGGCTTTGTCTGAACTAATGCAAAGGGTATTTGCCTTGACATAGTAAACTATAGAGCCCAAGTGTCTGGATTCTGGATTGCCTGAGTTTGAATCCTGATTCCCCTACTATATCCCTGAGACTATTGACAAATGACTTAGCTTCTTTCTGCCTCAGTTTTCTCACTAAAAATAGGAATTGTAATACCATCTACCCCATAAAGTTGCTGTGAGGTTGAAATGAGTTCATACTTATGAAATGCCTAGAACAGTGGCTGGCACATGATATGTCTATTTGTTTTAGCTTTATTATTACTATAAAAAATACATGTTGTTTTGTTTTTAATTTTACTCCAAAGGTGGACATTATCTAGGATTACTTAAAGGAGAAACTGAAGTGAAAACTAATATTGTAGTAAAAAAAAAAAAGGCAAAAAACAAACAAAAATTAAAAACTTCGAACAAAAACTTACCCCCTCAGCCCAGAAAAGTTTCTGAAGTGAGAGGAAGAATTAAAAAAAAGAAAAAATTTTCTTTTCACTTGTGGTTTCGGTGACATATTTAAAGAGCCTTAATCTAACTCAAAATCTTGAAGATTTACTCATATATTTTCATCTCTGAGTTTCATAATTGTTTTACATTTTTAAATTGAAGGATAATTGCTTTACAGAATTTTGTGGTTTTCTGTCATACATCAACAAGAATCAACCATAGGGAGATTAAGAATTTTGATGCACACAGTTTTGATTCTTAAAATTACTGCCTTAGGAATGTTAGGTTGCTGATTAAATCTGAATCAAAAAGTAAAGTGCCATAAGTTGCACGTATGCACTGCCTGTTGAAACTCTTTTCTGGGCCCGGACTTCTGGATACACGTTTTTCTTAGTAGATGAAGCGCGGCAAGTTTTGCCTTATATTGGCCACCGAACTGCTTTTTCAGGATGTCGTTTTCTAGTACATGATAAAGGGTCAATGGTCTGTTATATAAGTTCTTCCTCTTCGTATAACATTATCTTATATTTTGATGGTTAATTTTTGGCTT
>SJYV01032151.1:0-11774 GCA_006410875.1 Neotragus pygmaeus | reverse complement strand
AGGATCGTGATTGGTAATAGTTGATCTCAAAGCTCATATCACATTGAGATTGTTGAGGAGTTTGTTGTTGCTGTTTTTAGCGGTCCTTTCTTTGTTGACAGGCTTGTGACAGATATAAAAATAGAGCAATTTTTAACTTGTAATACACCTAGGCCCTTTGAAAGATTGGTGCCTCCTGTTCATGACTCTTAAGCTTGTCTCGAGTAGAGTAGGGGGAGAAAAATACTAGATATTGAATGTTGACTATTTCCCAGTTGACGTGAACCTGAAATTCATTCAGGTCAAGGTTTTCTTGTATTTCTACCTGTTTGATTTGTACGGGCTTCCTTTTATTGAGGCCTTTGCAGTAAGACCTCAGAAGTTGAGCGATATTATCAAACAAAGAGAAGACTCACAATGAGACATACATNGCTTTCCTTTAACCAGTCAGTACTCATCCTACCTGAATAGTTGCAAGAGGACATGGAATTATAGTGCTTTTTCATCTTCACACATGGCTCAGAACTCTCTGCAAGGTTCTTCTAGTCCTCAGAGTTGACAAAACGGCCATTTAGAGGGAATCCGCGGTAGCAAAGGGCAGCAGGGAAGAACACACACAAGCTCATGGTGAAATGTAAGTAGCATGTTTGTGATGTCCTCTGAGGATTATGTCTACATGGTCTCCACCTGGAGATGACTCTCATCCCTCAAAACTGAGGTTCCACCCACAGTAGCCAACTGTCTGAGCTCAGATTTTCACTTGTAAGCATCTCCTGAAAAAAATCATTAATATCCTCACAGAAGAGGATTACAAATTTAATCTTTAACCAACCTTAATGCTTACAAGAGGCTCTATTAGACAAATCATGGGCTTTGCAATCAAATGGACCTCAATTCAAGCCTGGTGTCTTTCACTTAGAATGAGATTCCAAAAGCCTACAATGACAAATAATTGGAAACCTGTGTGGATTAAGTGGCATAAGAGATGTGACGGTGTGACCTCCACTCCATGATATTAGCATAATATTAGCCTGAACTAATACATCAGTTTACTGAGGTCAGCGCCCCATCCTCCACCCAGGCTTGAGTATAAGAGGAAGAGCAGCATATTCACACTGGGAAGAGAAATGACTCAGAAGAGGAGTCAGGCCCAGTCCACCAGACAGATCACCCAGGCACGGGGCCCGTGGGAGAAGGCCACGCCCCCACAGTGAGGGGCCTCTGACACCAGATAGGAGCCCTGCCGTCTCCTCCAAGACTCAAGCCAGTTCTGGCAGGATAAGTCCCCAGATCCTGTTGCTCTGACTGCTAGGATATACCTTAGGACACCAAGAAGGCTGTGACAAGTACAGGACTGGTTCCAAATTCTGCTCCAAGATTCTTCCAGATATGGCTCAGTGCCCAGCAGCTCCTGTCCGGGCCACAGGCAAGCCGAGCCAGCCTCAGGGCTTCCCTGCTGACCGCCACCCCCACATCTGGTGCCTTCAGGGGAAGCAGCAGCGCCCTTATAGACCAGCATCGCTGGCAGTGCATGCCGTTTTAAGTCAGCACCATCTGTTCTGGGCCCTCATTATGAATTCATAATGAACATACGTAACAATTACATCTGCAAAGGGAAAAAAGTAGGGTTTTATGGTTTAGCTTCAAGTAAATGCTCTTTGTGCAAGCAGGCATATTTTTGAGCTTTTGGTTTTGTTTTTATTTTGTTTCTCTGTTAATCCCTGAGAAACTATTTGCAGCAGATAAGTTTTCATTCTAGGCTCAAACATTCAGCCTGGAATGACCGGAAATGGAAGATCACAGCTTGCTGCTCTAAGAATGAAAAATAAAGTAAAAACCAGGGTCCTCCCCAGAAGTGATACCGGAGTCAGGATACAGTAGACAGCCGGGATAGAGAACGTGGAGCATGGCTTTGACCTCCTCCTAAGGACCAACTGACCTCAAGCATGTTGGTCTAAGTCTATTCCTTCCACATATTAGAAATATCGATAATAACAGCGACTCTGCCTTAGAGTCAGGAGAAGGAGGAAAGGGAGCCATGCAGGGCGACCAGCTTAGCACACAGGGTAGCTTTCAGCTTTACCTGGGTCTCAACTTTACCAATCTTGAAGGGGTAGGAGGGTTGACACTTTAGAATCAAATAGCTGGAATGGATCTGGCCCACTTTCCAGAGGACTAGAATCCTATAGTGATAGGAGCTTTGAAACATGGACAGTTCTTATTGGTATGTGCATGTGTGTAGAAATAATAAGTGATAGATTTGTAGATCAGAGAAGGCAATGGCACCCCACTCCAGTACTCTTGCCTGGAAAATCCCATGGATGGAGGAGCCNTGCCTCACCCGGAATCTCCATCGTGTATTCAAAGTACCTCTGTCCCTTTTTTTGTTTGTTTGTTTAAACACTGAATGATTTTGGACCGCGCCGGGCCTCTGTTGCTGGATGTCTAGTTGTAGTGAGCGGAGGCTGCCCTCTGGTTGCCGTGCCATGGCTCCTCATGGCAGTGCTTTCTCTGGTTTGCAGAACTTGGGGTCCGGAGCATGCAAGGACTTCCGTCGTTGTACGGGGGCTTAGTTGCCCCTGGGCATATGGACTCTTTTAGCAGCAGGGAGCGAACCCGTGTTCCCCGCGTTGGTAGGCAGACCCTTGACCACCAGACCACCAGGGACATTTCCTGTCCCCTTTGATTCGAGCATGCCATGTAAAAATCCATGGAGGAGCTCGATATGCTGAACTGAGAATACTTGGAAATATATACATGTCTTCCAGCTTCCCTTTGAACATTTTGAGTGAAAGGTAGTCTGTGATGATGTCTCCATGGATCTTGTCAACTTTCCTTTTGTTTCTCCGTAGCTTCCCATTCCAGTGGCAAGACACCTGGCTTCCACCACTTGTCATGTATAGAATCGAGTGCTTGTCCCGTGTAGTCACTGAACAAACTGTCAGACCGTCTTCCAACGGAGGCTGTGCATGCATCCCACCAGTATCTTGCGTGTGTTTCCGTAGAAGAGTTTGCTCTCAGCATACCCTCAGTGGGCAGGTGTGTATTTCAGTCTTGACCCGTTCTGAATGGGCTTGTGTGCTCTCGTGGTCTTGGGGAATTTGAGTACAGATTCTTGGTCAGATACGCCTTTTTCAGGAGAACCATGGTGTCTCTATTTTTGGCTGTGTTGGGTCTTCCGGAGTTGGCTTTTCCCTCGTCCGGGCGGGCGTGGGCCGTGACGAGTGGCGTGCGGGCTTCTCACCGCCGCGGCTCCTCTTGCTGCGGGGCCCAGGCTCCCTGGCTTCAGTGGCTGCCCTCCGTGAGCTCGGCATTGTGGCTTCCAGGATCTCGAGCAGAGGGCTCGGCAGTGGTGGCACACGGGCTCCACAGCGTGTGGGATCTTCCCATAGCAGGGATGACGCCTGCGTGTCCAGCACTGTCAGGCGGATTCTTGACCACGGAGCTGCCAGGGACGCCCTCAGGAATCTTTGGGATTCCAGCTTGCCACACGTGTTCGTGGGGAGAGAGGCCAGGATCCAGAGGCCTGGCCGCTGGAGTCCTCAGCCACAGTTCTGGCCGTGCCGTCCAAAGCCCTGGGGCCTTTGGCGAGCGCCTCCGCCTCCCTGGGACTGTTTCCTCCCCTCAGAAATGCCCTGCTGATGGGCTGGAGCCCACCAAGCTCCTCTGTCCCTGGGATGTCTGAGGCCAGCATCCTGGAGGCGCTGCCATTGCCTTTTCGACGAGGTAGCATTTGGAAGCTGTTTTCTCCTGGCTGGTGGTTTTGATGGAGGAAGGGGGATCCCTTCCAGGGTTGAGAGTGGCTTCCTGTCTGACACCTGGAAGCGAATCGTCCGAGGAGAGGAGTGCGGTCCAAGCGAGAGACTTGGTTGGGAAGGGCTGCCGGGGCGGAGGGCAGGCGGGTGAGGGACACGGAGAGAAGTGCTCTGCCCCGTGGCTCACAGGCTCAGGGTGTTCTGGTCATTGGGTTCGTTTCTGCCGTGTCTCTTGCCAGTCATTCTGAATTGGGATCCTTCCTGGGGGCACGCGCGTCACTCAGCTGAGATGGAGTCCAGCGAGAGGGATCCTGGCAAGTTGGTAGGACCTCTGCCCTGCAGCCTCCCGTGTCTTTTGGACCTCTGCAGAATCCTGGTTGCTGGTCGCTCGTTAGTTCCTTGTGCCTTCCCAGGACCTCTGGTGGTAAGAAGACTCCTGCAAATGCTCTCTCTTCTCTGTTGCCTGGCAAGGGTGGGTGGTCAGTGATTCATTTCCCGGCGTGTCTTTTGGTTCTGTCGAATAAGGTCCTTCACAGAGTCAATGTATAAACTTGTCAAAGTCAATGTTTTTCCTAATGTATATCCCGAATTTGGGAAGTGGGCATTTTTGTTGTGTTAGAATTCGTCACCAGACCAAAGGTCGTGTAGATCTTTTGTTGTTCTCTAAAGTTTTGTAGTTTTTAAAATGGAATGACGATGTTAGTTGCAAAGTTTGTGTTTCTGTTCATTTCATCTTTTTTTTTTTTTTTAAGGACAGTTCTTTCGTTTTAGTTGATTGATCACTGCTTTACAATATTGGTTTGGTGGGTCATGCACCCATATGAACGAACCATAAGTGTTCGTGTGCCCCTCACTCTTGAATCTCCCTCCCTTCCTCGTCCCACCCATTCCCGCCTCTCTCCGTTATTACAGAGCCCCAGGTTGAGTTCTCTGAGTCCTACAGCCCATTCCCCCTGGGTGTCTATTTACAGATGTGGGTGTACCTGCATCCCTGCTGCTCTCTCCATTCATCTCACCCTCTCCCTCTTGTTCCCCCCCTCGTCTGTAGGTGTGTTCTCTCTGTCTGCATCTCCGTTGCTGCCATGTGATCAGCTTCTTCGGAGCCATCCTTCTCGAGTCCCGTGTTTTTCTCTTTCGGACTGACTTCCCCGTCGAGTACGCTCTAGGTTCATCCCCGTCGTTAGAACGGACTGCCATGTGTTCCTTGGGATGGCTGCATTCCATCCAGGCTCTGCTTGTTTCTTAGCCACGTTTTGAGGAGGGTCCTGGAGCTCCTCGGCTCCGTTTCCATTTGGTCCTCCGGTCTGAGTGATCAGGGCAGAGATGCTCCTGGGGAGCCGGCTGAGGCCTGTGAGCGCGGGGCCGCCCGCTCTTCTCCGGCGGCCCGCAGGGGGGCCCCCAGCCCGCCTCTGAGCCGCGGGCACAGGCCGCTTTGCCTTCAGACTGGGCTCGGTGAGGCGTGGACCGGAGCTTTGTCTCCTCAGGGCCGTCGGGGCTCGGGCTCCTGGAGAACGGGGCCGCGTCCAGGCTGAGTGGAGCGGGGTCACCCCCGCGCCGGCCAGCAGGGTGGCGCGGCAAGAGGGACAAATGGGGCCGAAGGAGACATTTCTGTGTCCAGCCGAGCGGTGCCCGGAGGTCGATCTCAGAGGATCGGGGGGCGGGGTGAAGAGCTCCACGTGCAAAACGGTGGGTTTCCAGTTCGGTTTCTGTTCGATGATCTAGAGGATGACCTTCACTGATGGTCTTCCATGTAGGTGGCCAGTTTTCCTCTCACTGTTTCTTGAGAAGACGGCCCTTTCCTCTTGGCTCGCTCCTGGTTGGATTTTCATGCACCGCCACAGACACGTGGGTTGGTCCCTGGGCTCTCTCTCTCCTTTCCTGGAGTCCTCGTGTCTTTGTGCCCGCCAGTTCCTCCGCGTTGTTCAGTTCACTTCAGTTGCTCGGTCGTGTCTGACTCTTTGTGAGCCCGTGGACTGCAGGACGCCAGGCTTCCCTGTCCATTACCAACTCCAGGGGCTTGCTCAAACTCACGTCCATGGAGTCCGTGATGCCATGTAACCTTCTTATCCTCTGTCATCCCCTTTTCCTCTGCCTTCAGTTGAGACTCTTATAGACAGATATTTTAGAGGATTGTGATTGGTAATCGTTTATCTCAAAGCTCGTATCAGTCATCAGTTGAGAATTTTGTATGTTGAAAGGGGAAAGCATTGAGATGCTTTGAAAAAACCACAGGGTGACTATACTGAGGGCTTCCCACGAGGCGCTAGTGGTAAAGGACCTGGCTGACAATGCAGGAGACAGGAGACGTGGGTTGGATCCCTGGGGGGCAGCCCACTCCAGTGTTCTTGCCTGGTGAATCTCTATGGATAGAGGAGCCTGGAGGGCTGCAGTTTTGGGGTGTCATAGAGTCAGACACAAGTGAAGTGATTTAGCACAAATATACATAACTGAGGGCTTACCCTCAGTTCAAACACTTGGACCTAGCATAATATACATTCCTTCACCTTGCAAAAGAGGGTCCAAATGCGTTTGTTTGGTTGTTGCGGTTCCATGGGTAAGTTGTGCCTGACTCTTTGTGACCCCATAGACTGCAGCATGCCAGGCTCACCTGTCCTTCATTATCTCCTGGAGTTTGCTCAGACTCATGTCCATTGAGTCATTGATGCCATCCAACCATCTCATCCTCTGTCATCCCCTTCTCCTGCCTTTAATCTTTCCCACCATCAGGGTCTTTTCCACCGAGCCTGCTCTTCACAGCGAGTGGCCAAAGTATTGGATCTTCAGCATCAGTTTTCCTCAGAGTATTCAGAATTGATTTCCTTGAAGATTGACTGGTTTGATCTCCTTGCTGTCCAAGGGACTCTCAAGAGTCTTCTCCAGAGCCACAGTTCCAAAGCACCCATTCCCCTTACACATTAGATGTGTGTGCGTTTCCTGTGTCTACCAGCCAAACAGACTAATCGAGCTGTCAAACATCCCACTCAGGGGACAGATGAGCTTGTGTCTGTGCTCTGAAGACATTGATTTATCTCCAGGCTAAAGGGTGTTCTCACGTGCAAAGCTGTGTCTGTGCCTAGTCAGAGCGGGTCCTCTATGGATGGGCTCCCTTGGGAGACCTTCTGTCTCTGGTTCCTCAGTCACTCAGCTGTGTCTGCCTCTTTGCAACCTCATGGACTGTAGCCCTCCAGGCTCCTCTATCCGTGGGATTCTGCAGGCAAGAATCCTGGAGTGGGATGCCATTTCTTTCTCCAGCCCCAGGGATCTAAGCCGCATCTCTTGCATTCCTGCCTTGCAAGCAGATTCTTCACCACTGTGGCTCCCTGGGAAGCCCTGCGGTCCCTCGAGCTCCTCTGAAACGTGCACTGTTGTGGTAAGGACAGCGTGTCCCCGTGGCGGAAGGCAGCAGTAAGCAGGGCACGTGGGAACAGAGTGTGTGCACAAGTTAGACAGGAGTTCCGCTTCCCATTCCGGCCCTGTCCTCCTAGGTTCGAGTTTCTGGGCCCCGGGAAGCTCATTGCACAAGCTCGCCTGCCCACTTTGGCCAGGCTGTTCCATGTCCTTGCGTATCTGCCAGGCTGAGCCTTCTGCCAGAAATGCCCCTTCCCCTTTCGCTGCCCCCAACGCACGCCTGCTCCATAACCACCTAAAGTTCCTTGCTGTTGCGTGTCCTGACTCACTATACACATCATGGGGCGGTGGGGCAGTTTCGGGCCTCAGGCTGACCAAGACCTGGTGAGTTGGAATCTGCTTTGTGACACTACCTGCAAGTGACTCACACGCCCCTGCGTGCGTGCCTGCTCAGTCACTTCAGTCCTGTCTATCTCTTTGCCACCCTACGGACCCTACCCACCAGGCTCCTCTGTAATGGACTCTCGGAAGAATACTGGAGTGGGTTGCCGTGCCCTTCTCCAGGGGATCTTCCCAACCCAGGAACTGAACGTGCATCTCCTTTGATCTCCGGCATTGCAGGCAGATTCTTTACCCACTGAGTCAGCAGGGAAGACCCCATGTCCCTGAGAGTGTGAAAAGCAGTGGAGATAACCCCTGCTCATCCATCAGTCATCAGCCCAGGGCCACCTCTTCCAGAGAGCCCTCCCAGATCTCCCCCCTCCCAGCCTACTTGAGAGCCTGGTGGGGCGCCAACAGTGAGTGTCCACTATCTTCCTGAGCCACTTCCAGGTTGTCTCTTCCAGGGCCATGCTCTGCAGGAGTGAACCTGGTCTTTACCTCCAGCCCCTCCTGCTCCTGCCCTTGGAGCCCCTGTTGTGGGGGCATCTGGGAATGGAGACTGCCTGGTCCCGAGAACCCTCGGGCAGGGCCCAAAGCACGTGGCGTGCCCAGGGGCCTGCCTACAGCACACTCCAGTCCTCAGGGAGGCAGGCTTTCACGCCGTGTAACACGGCGACACGTGGCTGAGTTTGCNATCCAGCCATCTCATCCTCTGTTGTCCCTTTCTCCTCCTGCCCCCAATCCCTCCCAGCATCAGAGTCTTTCAGCAGATGCCAATTCCTGTGATGTCAGTACTCCTACAATGGCCCAATTCCAAAGGTTTAACACCTGGCTCACACAATTGTTTATTACTTAACAATCAGCTCTCACAAACTGGTAGGAGCTGACTTCAGACCTTAGCACCTCCCTGTAGAGGTGTCCTAAACCACTAGCAAAATTGCTCTCAAACTGTATTGAGTGTAATTTAATGTCTCCCTGACAACCCTGAAGGGTACTTCATGGTATTGTGGTTCCTGAGAGTCAACATGGGGAACATTAATTACTGTTGCGTGCAGAGTTGCTAATCAACAGTGTTGTGGTGGAAAGCTTACACACCGAAGGACTGAGAAGGAAAAGGCAGAACACAATGTCCCATGGGCTGTCAGTTGTATGGTTTTATTCCTTAGGGAACTCTGGAAGGAGTCCAGCAGAGGCTATCCTCTGCCTTAAGTAAATTTATCATGGTATAAATAGTAATAACTGTGACAGAAATCATAATCATTTTCTTCCAATGGAATAAGGCTTTCAGATTTTCAAAGTGAATTAGACTTTCACCTTGAGGAAAATAGAATAGAGGCTTTATCTCCAGAAACAAATGAAGTATGCAAAATTCAGTCTCCAGCCCTATGCTACTGACTTCTGAATAGCCTTCCAGTTGTACATATCTGGGGCCTGGGAAAGTTTCCTAGTTCCTGGGAAGGAAATTAACTAAAGCATATGACATCTCTGGCAAGAGTCACGATTTCACACAAAAAAACCTTGCAATAACTTCACATAATCCTTCCCCTGGTGGAATCTCTATCTATAGGAAAAGCTTGAGTCTAAAATGACAACTCTGTTTTTAATGAAAGTGAGAGGTGAATGCTAAAATCAACAGATTTTATTTCTTAAGAAGTCTCCATCTTAAACATCACTTTTTACAGATGATGTCATGACAGAGATAAGTCCTTCCAGATTTCTTTCTTTATGTTTTTAAAGCATAAAAACATTTAAAGCCTTCTTGAGTGAAAAAAGATAAGCAAATGCAGTTACTACTCCTGCACTCGACAGTGTTTCCTGTAGATAGGAATATTCCAGAGTGTTTGTTATTTACATGAAATTGGAGGTGGGGGGTTGGTCACTGGAAAAAAGGTTGACAGGGATTAGTGGTTATGTGATTTATTCCTGAATTAGGTTACTGGAATTAATGCTTTCAAATTTCAAAATTCCTATAGATGGCATTATGGAAGCCATATAGAATAGATATTATAAATGTAAATATATTTATATCTAGTACACATATTATATAAATATATTTATGGAAATAAAAGCAGGATAGCTATTAGCCATCCTTGCCAGTAGAGGACAATAAAACCACTTCAGTATTAAAGGATGACATTACCATTTGTGTTTCAACATGGATGCAGTGCATGCCCTTTACGTACTCATATGTATAAGGACCAGGATCTGAACCACAGACAGTCTGATGCTAGACTTCATAGCGTACCCTATTTACAAAAAGAAGACATTTGTTAATCATCACAGTGATGAGATGGTGTTAAAATGTTTGACAAACACCTACTGCAGGCAACATGCTCATTCCCTATAGGAAATGGACAGTAGGGTCAGAGCTAGAGGGTGAAGGGCAAGATTTACAAAGCTTCAGTCCCTTTACTCAAGAGTGATGGTGAGTCAGTTCAAGTCCTCCAACTCTCATAGGCTTTGTGGTTCAAAAGCAAATAACTTGCAGTGAGCTTAAAATAACAAGTCCAATAACCAGTCTTAATTTTGCTACTGGATTGACTAATCATTTTGCTTGTGAAATCATGTATATCTTGTGGAAATTTTAAGAAAATCTTTGCAGTGTATATAAATTGAGTTCCCCAAGGTGACTTCCTTCTCTTTTTATAACACAAATGTCTGCCTGTAACCATTTTAACTAGCATTTTCCTACAAGTGTGTTTAAAAACCCCTAAAAAGATTCTAATAATCAATGTCAAATATAATGAGGTAAAAAGAGGAAGAAAGAGAGCATGGAGAAGTAACGGTCCACAGATAATCCAGTGATGCAACCTCTTAAATTAGAACACAATCTCAGCTGCTACTCCGAGAATTCCACAGCATGTTCTTGCTCTTGAATAAAATCAATAACAACAACAACAAAAGAGATGGTCAAAAGTTTACAGCAAAAAGCAATCAGGAGAAATCGTGACTGTAAATTCCCAAACCAAAGGAACAATCCCTGAAAAGTGAGGTAACATGGGTGTGGGATTAAGATATAGACCAGTGTTTGAATCCTGGTTGTCCATTTACAAGCTGTGTAATAACGTTGGACAATTCACCTAATTCCTCTGAACCTTAATTTCTTCACTTCTTAAGTAAGATAATTACACACAGTGCATAAGGTTTTTGAGAAGATGCCCAGCAGAAGCTCAATAATTCTAACTATCACCCAACAGGGAGGGAAGTCAGCTGTGTGGTTTTCTTTGAGGCTGTGAGTGAGTGTGTACGATGTCTCTGGTGGATTTGTGCCAAGGGGTGTAACTGTTCCGAGAGGCAGGAAGGGTTTGAGGTGTGTGAAGGCTCCCCTGCTCCTATACTTCATTCATACACGTTCATCACCACCAGAGGAGTCACCTGGCTGTGGTTCAGCCTTCACTGAACGTTTCACATCATTTACATTTCCATCTGGATGGAAGAAACCTAGGAACTTTTTCCCTGCCTCTCAGCAAAGATTCACTGACTGCCCCAGGAAGTCATCTGAGCAATGGTATTCCACCCCATATATTCTTTGCCCATTCCGTGTATCTTCGTGTACAGACAGGCAGAATAGTGCAGTGATGAGGAGGGCAAGTTTTAATGTCAAACAGACCTACTTTCAAAGCCTGCTTCTGCTATGTGCCACCTCTAAGCCACAATCTTCTACACAGTAAATGATGATCATAATAGTATCGATATTTACTTCACATGGTCATTAGGAAAATTAATGGCCAACATATGCTGAGTGCTGTCTCCATGCAAGTACTATTCTAAGGGCTTTAATTTAACTCATTTCTCACTTTAAGTCTGTGAGGTGTTAGTATCTCCATTTTACAGACATAGCAAATGAAACATTTTCCACTGCATGCTCAAGGAACCAGAGCCACGCTACTCTGGTTCTGAGTCCATGTTGTTAACTACCATGTAATCCAGCCTAAGAAGAAAAAAAATGAAATAATACACATACAGCTTTTCACAGTGTCTGGCACTTAGAAACCAATCCACATGTGATAGCAGTGTAAGTATATTTAGCTACTGTGTATCTAATACTTCTTTATGAATTCCGGTTTGATTTGTCACCTGAACCTCTGTTGGTTCTGTTCACGGCATTTGTACTCTGGTTCATTAAGAGAGAAAGTCACGATGCAGATGTTTGGGGTGCATTCTGGCTGAATTCTCTCAAGTCATTGGAAATATCAAGGAATGGCTGGGCAAACTAATCAATTAGTTAGAGTTAGTCACTCAGGAATCAAGATTGCCAGGAGAAATATCAATAACCTCAGATAGGCAGATGACACCACCGTTATGGCAGAA
>SJYV01032150.1:10421-23671 GCA_006410875.1 Neotragus pygmaeus | reverse complement strand
CTCAGAAACTTGCAGAGATGCCTCTCAAGTCCTTCCCATCTTCAAGTTTAGCTTGGTGATTCTCGACAGATCTTGCCTCCCAGAGGAGAGCTGACTATGTCTGGAGACATGTTTCATTTTCACACCTGGGGAAGCACTTTTGGCATCTAGTAAACTGGCACCAAGGATCCTGCTCAACATCCTAGAATGCCCTGGACAGTCCCACACAATAGAGGGTTATTCAGCCCTGGGTGTCAGTGGTGAAGACATTGCAAAACCCTGATACCTCCTACACAGAGCCTCTCTCTTGTCTCCTCCAAACAATATTTGACAAATTATGCTTAGAAGACTGCATGCATGCGATGAGTCTGGAATTATTTTAAATTATTAGATCTTGTGTTGAGAAGAAGTATCAATGAGGCAATATTTTATCTTTGTGCATATGTGATATAATTGTTTTTGCATAGTTGACCTTAGCTTTGGGAGATAACTTGACTTAGTGACTAAAGCAGCCTTCCCTTAGTGGCTCAACAGTAAAAAATATACCTGTCAATGCAAGAGATGTGGGTTTAATCCCTGGATCAGGAAGATCCCCTGGAGAAAGAAATGGCAACCTGCTCCAGTATTCTTGCCTGGGAAATCCTGTGGACAGAGGAACCTGGCAGGATACAGTCCATGGGACCGCAGAAGAGTTAGACACAACTTAGTGATTAAGCAACAACAACAAATGCCTAAAGCAAGATATCCAGGCTCCACCTTGATCAAGAGACATTTTACAAACAAATTGCTGCAGATTTTGCTGCCTACTCAATGGTCCTTATTCTGCAATGTATCCTTTCTCCTTATTTCAATATATATATACTGGCCAGTATACTGGCCTGGAAAATTCCATGGGCAGAGGAGCCAGGCGGACTGCAGTCCGTGAGGTTGCAAAGAGTTGGACATGACTGAGCGATATTCACTTTCACTCACTGTAGTATTCTACTGTTTATACTATATATACAAAGAGGACTTCCAGCCACAAATGACCATTTTCTGTTTTCTAAGTTCAGAAACAGGATCACTACTGAGGTCAATGTTTCCCATCTTCTAATACCTTAAGATCCAAGGAAAAGCAATAACAACAACCAACCCCACATCATATATGTCTTCTGAACTGGAAGTCTAAAGCTGGCAAAGAGTCTTTCCTAAATTCCAAGCATTCCTTTATTATGATCACCTCTAGTTCTCAAGTCCAGTATATGTTAAATCGTTTCAGGTTATGAANAAAAGCAATAACAACAACCAACCCCACATCATATATGTCTTCTGAACTGGAAGTCTAAAGCTGGCAAAGAGTCTTTCCTAAATTCCAAGCATTCCTTTATTATGATCACCTCTAGTTCTCAAGTCCAGTATATGTTAAATCGTTTCAGGTTATGAATTATCTTGCTGTCATACACCAGTTGAATTGTGGCATCAATTCAAGGACAAAATGTGGCCCTTCCTTTAATTTACACTCATAGGCACACACACAACTTCTGTGTATAGAAGACTTCATGCCATTGTCTAATCACAGTCAGAGAGGAAGACCAGCATTATCTATATAATATCAACACAACTTCAAATAAAATACCAGACATCCTTTTTCTTAAATACTCTCTGGCCAGTCAACCGCAGGGGATTTCTCACTGGGCACTTCACAACTCCTAGTCCTCTGGCCTTATGCTCTCAGTTTACCCATTCCTCTTCTCTCAGGCAAGCAGTTTAACCACATCCTTTGTGCCTTAACTCCTATTAACATCCAGTCCTAGGCATTCTCTTTAACCACAAATAACTCATTGATGTAACTTCAAAAGAAGATAGTTTATTCTCAAAAGAAACTATCATTCATGTATTAAGATAATAAATTATTATTCTCTTTTAAAAGTGGCTGAAGATTTTAATTCAAGTTAGAGATTTCTAACAACTTGAGTTTGATATTCACTCTACAGCTATTTATTGAGAAATTCTGAGATAACACCATATACAAATTAGACCTAGACTGGAGATCCAGACAGGCGTCCACGGGAAGTGAGCGTGGAGGTGATTTTGAAGCAGTGGTGTGCTGTTAAGGTTTAACAACCAGCTCTCTGGGGAAGGAAAAAAGCTCTACTGTTTATCATTTGTGAGTTTTCAAATGGTCTTTCTGCTTTCAGGCTCTCAATCGGGTATGTCTGAAGATGGAGTTGGAAAGCCAAGTATGGTAATTGCCATCACATAGATCACATTGGAAGGACTGATGCTGAAGCTGAAACTCCAGTACTTTGGCCACCTCATGCGAAGAGCTGACTCACTGGAAAAGACCCTGATGCTGGGAGGGATTGGGGGCAGGAGGAGAAGGGGACGATAGAGGACGAGATGGCTGGATGGCATCACGGACTCGATAGACGTGAGTCTGAGTGAATTCCGGGAGTTGGTGATGGACAGGGAGGTTTGGTGTGCTGCGGTTCATGGGGTCTCAGAGAGTCGGACATGACTGAGCAACTGAACTGAACTGAGTGTTCTGATCACACAAAATTGAACTTAAAAGCATAGATACCATGTGATATCACTTATACGTGAAATCTAAAAAGTTGAACTTGTAGGAACAGAGAGCTTGATGGTGGCTGCCAGGGGCTGATGCTGATCAAAGGGCATAGACTTCCGGTTTTAAGGTGGATAAGTGCTGAGGATCTAAAAGTATAGTGAGGTGATTATAATTAATAACACTGTATTATATACTAGAAAGTCACTGAGAGTGGATCATAAATATTCTCATCACGAAAAAGAAACAGTAAATACGTGACACGATGGAGATACTGTAGCTAACACTATGGTGTAAGTATTTCACAATATATGAGCATCAAATCAACAGGCTGTACAACTTACACTTACATAATGTTAAATGTCAATTACATCTCCAATGAATCTGGAAAGAGAAACATAGGTGTAGGAAAGGGTAATAAAAGAATCAGGAAATGATGATTTTTTTGATTTATTGTTGTTTTGTTCAGTCACTCAGTTGTATCTGACTCTTTGTGACCCCGTGGATTGCAGCACGCCAGGCTTCCCTGTCCTTCACCATTTCCCAGAGCTTGCTCAGACTCATGTCCACTGAGTCAGTGATGCC
This sequence comes from Neotragus pygmaeus, assembly GCA_006410875.1. Lineage (NCBI taxonomy): Eukaryota > Metazoa > Chordata > Mammalia > Artiodactyla > Bovidae > Neotragus > Neotragus pygmaeus. The sequence goes on along the minus strand of SJYV01032150.1, from coordinate 20,562 downwards.
ATTCAAACATCTTGTTCTCTGTCGTCTGCTTCGCCTCCTGCCTTCTATCTTTCACAGCATCAGGGTCTTTTCCAATGAGTATTTATTATCTTTGTTTTAGTATAATTTATTCATGAGTTTTCATAAGTTCATTTTTGAATAACAGTTCTGTTTAACAACCAGCGTGAACCATTCCTGGAAGTATGATAGTCAACCTTTGTGAGTCCTTGCAAGCTATATCCAGCACAGGATTAGAGTTTGGATGAATTTGAATAAACATGGAAAATACACAGTGGTAGCAGCATGCGCAAGAGTCCTGTGGTAAGAAGGAGCTTGAGATAGTTGCTAAGGCTTTTTGTTCTTTATCCTAATAACAAGTGTAGCCTCTGCAGGTTTATAGGCTGTGCTTGGGAAATTTTTGTTGTGGAAGGACTGTGTGTTGGGGCATGGTTCCCGCTGTTACTGAGTGATTATGGCTAAGTTTAGCTAAACACAGAGAGAGAAGGGTTATAGCTCTGACTGGAGACTAGATGCTGTTTAAATTTCTTCCAATTCTGAAATGCCATGACACTCAAACTAAGCTCGAAGTTTCTGAGGACAGGTGGAAGATGTGAGAACTGGTACATTAAGAACCTGGAAATGGTTTGCACATTATAAGTAGATATATAAATATGCCAGAAACTTGAGGTCAAAAAAGTCTTATCTTTAAAATAAATAACCACAGGAAGCAAAGGGAGTCAGGTGTTTTCTCTCTCTCCCTCCCTCATTCTCCATGGGCTCCTATTTTTGAAACCTCACTTCCTTGAAGTGTCAGACAATTATATCAGCTAATATATTTTTGCCAGTGTGATCCTAAAAAGGATAATGTGAATTATTTATGCCATTCCCTCTTGGGGGAAGTGAATAGGACCATGAACGCTACAACATTTCATTTTAGGAAATTCATTGTGCGAGAGATTTCAGAGAGTACAACCCAAGATTAGGAAAAAGCTGATGAATAGCCTCAAATAGAAGAAAAAATAATCTGCCGGAGAGCTCCCTTTTATTTATGGCAGTAGCTATGGCGTTATCTTCCATGACTCCTACTGCCCTCCAAGTTTTAAACACAGGGCTTCCTGACTCCACAGCTGCCTGTTCTGGGGTGCCTCTGAAGGATCTGCAGCACTCTCACCCACTGCAAGAACCCCAAAGCCAGGACACCCCATGTCTGCCTCGACCCAAGGCTACAAACCATTCCCTGGGAACCATCCCCTTCAGGCCACTACTGTTGATACTCAAGAGAATATCCCATCTTCTCCCCCTCACTTTCCACTGAGAGTTAAAGTCTCTACTCGTCTCGGCTTGGGATAGCCTTAAGAAAGATGGCTTTGAAGACTCAAATTCTTGCTTCATTATGTACTAATTATAGGACACTGGATGAGCTAGGCAACTTCTCTGGGCTTCTGTTTTCCTCTCTATAAAATGAGGACTAGAATACTCCCTGTCTCCCAAGTTAGGGGTAGAAGAAATTAGCATTTCAAAATTCCTGGCACAATCAACTCACTGAGCCAATGGACATGAGCTTGAGTAAACTCCTGGAGTTGGTAATGGACAGGGAAGCCTGGCATGCTACAGTCCACGGGGTCGCAAAGAGTCGGACATGGTTGAGCGACTGAACTGAACTGACTGAACTGAGCACAATCAGCAATTGATAATATGCTACATTCTATGATTATTATTTTTATCTGCTACCTGCTCTGCCCTGCACCTATATCATTTTCCAAAGACCCGTTAACTTACTCATCCATTCTAATTATCTGCTATGTGCCAGATACTTTACCTCGTGTTTTATTTACCTTGCTGGCCAGGTAATTTATAGTTCTTTACCGGATGCCTGTTAGAATTTGTTCAGAGTTACTTTCATCATTTTTCACAGAGTATTAGCCTTGTGTTACAACCGAGTTAGCAGATCTATCAGAAGATGACTAGAGATGTCCCCTGCCCCAGAGAGCTGACCTTCTTGACCACCACACATCAGTGTCATTCTCCTAAAGAGTCAATTCCGGATCATGTCACCCATGTTTACTTTTTTAAAGTACATGTTTAAAGTTAGTCTATGGGTTTTTCTTTCTATGGCATTAGATAAACATACTCATTTCATTTTTTTTTAAGGAAGTGCTGATAAGAGGGGACAGACGACTGCACCACAAGCATCTGTGTAGACTTGTACTAATCTGGGGTTTTACAGGCATTAGATCATTTCCTCCTGACAGCAAACATGTACAAAGACATCCTTCACTTGGTTTTATAATTGAGTTAGCTAGAGGTGAGAGCAGTTAAGGAACTGGCCCTCAATTCCAGCATTTGCAAAGCCTGAACCTGGGTTCCCAGACACCAAAGCCTAACCATTTTGCTTCCTGTAAGGCCATCAATCTACCAATCATCTGACAGTTCGACCATTCTGGCTTTGAACCAAGCCTTATCACCTCTCAGACATGATAGCAAAAGCACTGTATTGTCAGGTGAGGGAATCCTGACATCCCCCAGCTCAAGTTTCCCCTCCTGTTTATTCAGGTTTTCTACCATGCAGATCAGTGTGACATTTTTTTCCCCCCCACAGAGAAACTTAAAGGCAAAAAAAGTTGAATGGACTCACCATTGAAGGCACAGAAATTTAGCGAGAAACACAGCTAAACAACTTGAAACTGCATCTGCTGTCTGTCTTCTTGATTATGACCAAATCCCAGTCGCCACAACAAAGAGAATCATTGGTCTTTCCTCACTGTTAAAATGGTTTTTGTCAGTGCTGGTTGGAAATCTATTTCCTTTCTGGATCCCCTGTAAGGATCTTGGTCTGTAAATATCTGGGTTTATTTGATGGGTACAGTGATCAAGGAGAGCCAAGTTTAGGCTGAAGTCCCTGGTAGCTATTTACAAGGGCATAAAGTTGCTCTTAGGAGCCTGGGTTTGGCTGGCTCTGGGACAAAGCAGGTGAGCAGAGCCAAGGAGGAGTCACGAGCCTGACTCACACCTGCTGTTGACATCAAACAATGTTGTGATCCCATAGTGCTCTCCTCTCTGTGCATGAAGGCTAAGCTTAGGCAACTGGTCTCCTCACTGTTCTCAGGCCAAGAATCTTCCTTCCTAGAGTAAAGGTAGCAAATGTGCTGTTTCTTTTCTTTCTTTCTTTGCCAGCATTCTACATAAGGTCTGGATGCTGGTCTTTTGTGATGTACGTTGTAAATATCATCTCTCAGGATGAGGCTTGCCTTCTCACTGTTCTCATGGAGACTTTTGATGAACAGAGGTTCAACTTCCATCTCATACTGGTTGGTGGTGGTTGCCTGGAGCATTACTTTACAAATGTTGTTGAGACCATGGGCAGCTCAGTAGGAGAGAGCACCCTGATCTTTTAAGGACATCTGACAACCATGAGGGCCCCCAGGACTGTCATTTTGTGCCCTGAAATAAGCTAGGTAAATAATCAAATGGATTTCAGCTCACATTTCTATCAGTGTAGCCACTGGATGAAACTCTGAGTATAGATGAATGGAAAGACAAAAATTCATGAAAGGAAAAGGGATGGTACAGATCATCAGAAGCTAGTAGAAATACCCACATTTTCTCTCTCCCCTCAAGAAGGCAGGCCAATTTCATCTTCTAGGAGAAGAGGGCATGAGCTCTAGCTTTGAAGGGTGAACAGAGGTTTACTAAGCAGGAAAAAGAATATCTCGAGGCATACAGATGGGGAGTGGGATGAACAGAGTGGAATGTTGAGGGAAATCCAGGCAGTTTGGTGGCTTTGCGTCATCACATGTGTAGAGATGATGGTAAGAGATGAGTCTGGGTAGATTTCTGGGATTTATATCATCATCATGGACACATTGTGTATGTTAAGAAGTTGAGACTTTATTCTGCAGGTTGTGGGGTGTCTGTGGTATTCTCTTTTATTTAGTATCAGGGTGAAAATATATAAAATAGTAAAATAAGGCTTGGGTGAAAGAAAGAATAACAGAAAGAAGAAACCAGGAAATGTTTAAAAACTGGCAGGTAAGATAGTAGCGTTGGCTAGGTTTTACATTAAGGATATGGGCTCAAGCTTCATGTTTGCTTTTTAGCAGAAGTTTCTACCTGAAGATATAAAGGAGACTACAGAAGAGAAACTTTGGGGCTTAGCCTTTGAAAACTTGGAGGTAATGAGAGTAATGGGTAATTGATGGGTTGGGGTAGAAATCTAGTTATCAATCTTGGAGTAGAGAGACGCAGAAAGAGAATAGGGCTTGGGACTGGTTCTGGGTCATCATGTGGAAAGTTGGCCTTGTAAGTGATAAGGAAGTTCTATTTCCAGAGCCGAGGCAGAAGGTCAGAAGCTACTAGAGGAAAGCTGACCTGACACTCAGGAATTTCAGCTAATGTGTTGCATACAGCCTTAGTAGAGCAGAGGGTGCAGGCTGTACCACCTCAGAGGTTTAAAGCCCCTCTGGTCCCTATGCATCTACAGGATCTTGAAGAAAGCTGGCCCCTCTGTAAGAGGTCAGGCAGCCACGACTGTCAAATTAGATTAGTGCAGTGGTGAGCAAGAGGTGCAGGGCCAGCTCTCCTAGCTTCACGCTCAGGCTTGCCTCGTCAGTTCTTCCTGCTGCCTGCCCTCTACTTCTCCTTCCCCTAGCCGGGAACCAGGACGGAAGAATTTAGGCAGTTCTAGAACTACTATGCCTGCAAGTGGGGAGACCTGGTTTCGATCCTTGGATTGGGAAGATCCTCTGGAGGAGGGCATGGCAACCCACTCCAGTATTCTTGCCTGGAGAACCCTCATGGACAGAGAAGCCTGGCGGGCTACAGTCCATGCATTTGCAAAGAGTCAGACACGACTGAGTGACTAAGTGCGGCACACAGCACAGAACCACTCATAGACCCACAATCTTGTGAGCCAGACTTTGAGCTCCTGTTTTGATTAACCCAGCGTCTGTCCCCCACCCCTGGCCTATGCCCCAGTTCTCACCAGAAAGAGCCCAGGTACCAACCAGCTGAGTGACCTTGGTCAAGTGGAGGGATCCTCCGAACACCTACTTCCTCATCTGCAAGCAAAGAGAGTGGTCTCATTTTCCTGGAGTAGACACAAGTTTTCCTGAAGAGCATCAGGATCACAGTACACAAGTTGCCCAGTGCTCCACAGATGTGACTGTCACGTGGCGGGCATGGTGCTGGCTGTGCTGCCGTCCTGTGCTCTGTGAGGCATACAGTGATAGTCTTACCAGCACACTCGCTTCAGAGAGAGAAGAGCAGGTGCGTGGGTTTGAGAAAGAAAAGGGCACATGTAACGGAGGTAGAAGAGCAGGAGAAACCCAAACTAGAGAAAAGAGACAGCCAAATGAAGTAGACTTTAATTTATATAGGCAATGGCTTCTTCGTGGCTTCAGGAGAAAGGTAATGATATGATTACATTGTGCTCAGTTGCTCAGTCTGACTGTGATCCCGTGGACTGTAGCCTGCCAGGATAATCTGTCCTTGGAATTTTTCAGGGGGGAATAGTGGAATGGGCTGCCATTTCCCCTTCAGAGGATCTTCCTGGTCTACATCTCATACATTGCCAGGCAGATTCTTCACCACTAGTGCCACCTGTGAAGCCCAATTATATGATTATTATATGAAAAAAGTATGCAAATGAAGTGAAGTGAAGTGAAGTCGCTCAATCGTGTCCGACTCTTTGCGACCCCATGGACTGTAGCCTACTAGGCTCCTCCCTCCATGGGATTCTCCAGGCAAGAGTACTGGAGTGGGTTGCCATTTCCTTCTCCAAGGGATCTTCCCGACCCAGGGATCGAACCCTGGTCTCCTGCATTCCAGGCAGACACTTTAACCTCTGAGCCATGCAAATGAAGAGTCTATTAAAAAAAAAAAAGAGAGAACAATTAAGAAGACCTTGGACAAGCCCAATGACCCACAGGCTTAATATCATCTCATGACACACAAGACCTTCCATATTTTGTGTAGTGGGGATAGAAACTTTTCTTTCTCCATTTTCTAAGACTGTGTCTCTTAACCTTTCTGTCTATCTCAGTATAGATCTTCAAGATCTCACATACTGATTTTTTGCTGTAATTTTCTATTTATTTATCTTGCCCACAAGAAAGTGAACTTTCTGGAGGTGAGGATTATGTGTATATTTTACCTTTATTAGGAAATGGCAACCCACTCCAGCATTCTTGCCTTGAAAATCCCACTGACGAAGGAGCCTAGTGGGCTACATACAGTCCACGGGGTCGCAAAGAGTCGGACATGACTGAGCGACTTCACTTTTGCACTTCACCTGGCACATAGTAGACATCATGAACCTTTGCGTTTGTGAAAAGAATTAAAGTTGACTCCAGAAACCTCTTCCCACACAAGATTTTTAATCTGTTCTCAAAGGATACACATGAAAATATAGCTTTCTTGTCAAAGGGATAAACAAAAAAGAGTCAAACAAACTGAGATTTTATGTAGCAAGAACTATGCAAGGCATCATCAATAATATTGATTGAGTGAGTAAGAAACCTCCTAACCAACAATATATGAACAGAAGTTTAGAAGCAGGAGCAAAAGAGATCCCTCAAGGAATAACGGAGTCTGCCAGAGAGACAAAACTGTCCAAGACTAAGTTAGTCAAACACTATTTTTAAAACTGCCTTTGAAAGGGCATTTGGATGAAAGAAAAAGAATTTATGCAATTATAATGTATTTGTCTTTTGTGTTCTTATCTGCTTCTCTCACAAGCTATTTTTGGTAAGTTTGCATTAACGTTCTAGCAAAATGCCAATTAAAGCGACTTTTAATATGCTGTGTTTAAAAGACTAAATCCAAAGCGTGTTCTATCTGCACGTCAGTGTTGAAACTAGATTCTTAATCCTACTTGGATAATAACAGAAATTCTCAATTGTTTTCACCTGGGACAGCAACATATTAAATGGAAACACAAATTCTCCAAGAGGTGGTAAAGAATGCATATATCTAGTGCTGGTTGCCTTTTTTTGTTTCTATCTCTCCCTCCCCCCCCCACTCTTTCTTAACAGTTCCTCTTTTAACAGTACCGTGTTTTTCTGATAGGGTCAAATGACATCCTAGCTTTCATGTTTATAATCTAAACTGAAAATACACTCAAGCCTTTGTTGACGGTCTGAATGTCTTACATGACACCAGCTTTCACCTATTCCTGGCAATATGAATTAAGCCGGTTGCAGTATTTACGTTTGAATTGCAGGTGCTCTGGGCAGAGCTCCAGTTATACTCATGACTTTTGTTGAAAAACAACTTCAAAGTGGAACCAAAGATTTAACTTGGTCCTGTGTGCACCTTTCCAGATTGACCAGATTCCGACTTCTCTTTTATGTCGCCTTATTATGGTGCACACTGTTCTCTCTACACACTGTCCCTCCTCTCTTTCCTGAGTGTTTAATTGCTTTCTATTCACTGAATCTCCTTGAGGCATCACCCACTCAGAGTCCTTACAGAACCTCTGCTAGCTTCGATTATCCCTCTGAATTGTCACCAGAGTCAATGTGTCAGACTCTCCCCATCTGTGTTGTAAGCTGAAGGCAGGTTTTTACTACATTGATTATGATATATTTTCTAATAGAGGAACTGATTGGGGTCTTTAGTATCCAGTTTGTAGTATATGCCTGTAAAATAAAGAAAAATTAAGAGTGGAGAGATGGATGAGTAGAGACATATCTACAATAGTTTGATTATTATAAAACTATATAAATTACCCATACCTACAATGGATAATAAGTAGGGAAGGAATATGGATAGGACAATGACAGATGGATACACAGGCAGATGGATACACAGGTGGTGTATACACAGAGATGGAGCTAAGAGGTGGAATGAGGCAAGGATGAATGCCAAAGTTGTCCTCTTATCCCTTCGCTTTCTCTTCCTCCATGACCTTTCTGTTCCATTATTAGGAAACTTCTGAGGACCATCCATCTTATCTATTTTGAATCGGTTGGCTCTTTTCTTTATCCTCTGCCTGAAAAGGTAGAAAGTAAACCAGCTTTTGTTGAATTTAATCAGCACTCTCTTCTGCAAAGTCACCTACAAGTGATTTGGTTTCTTTTGAACTAGTATACAAAAACAAAATGTGTTTTGCCAATTATATGTGGTTAAGACATATATTAAGTGTTTATGTGGTGAGAATCCATTCACTGTACAAATAAGACGGGATGCATAAGTAAGCATCACTTTTAATCACAGTTGGGAAGAATGGAGTGACTGCCCCCTTGCCCTGTGGTCTTTTCTGCTAAGTGAAATCAAAGTAATGGATAAAAGATATTGCCAAAGAGAAGCTCTCTGACACCCTACTTCTGCTTATATATTGTAGGATTAGTGTGAAGGACTCATTACTCTCATGTCAGACTTCTATAGAGAAATCTGGGGTAGTCACATGTAATAGGAAAAAATTTCCAGCCCACAACATTGAATACAACACACAGAGCCAGAAAGAAGTTCTATTTTCTTTAGGAGTGAAGTGTGGGGTTTTGATGGATGGCTAATATGGAAACTCTGTGTCTCTTCTCACAGTGGTTAGACTGGTAATCAGATACGACATTCTGAGTTGGGCAATGAGATAAACCTTAGGACAAGAAAAGAGTACCCCAAGTTAGCATAACTTAAAACTCTCCAGTTGTGGGCAAGCCATTCTTAACTCTTGGGAAGTGAAGAATGAGGATTAAATTCTCAGTGGATTTCCTTCTGAGTAATTATTTGGATACCCATAAGAATCCTATAAAAGAAATTATATATTTAAAATTTTTGTCTTATCTTAAAAACTTTGAATTTGACTTTATGACCATTTTTGGATTCAATATCACCACGATTGGACTGAGGAATCCCACATTCTTCTCAGTTTCCCCTTGTGTCTCAGTTGACCCACTGTTCTTCCACTTTCTCTTCCAACTCCTAATCAGGTTTTCAGTTTATGCATCACAGAGAAATAATTAGTTTATCCATTATTAACAGTTTCTTAGGAGTGGCTAGGAATTGCTCATAAACCCTGGGTTAAGCAGCATGGCTCTAAAATATCTACACATGCTTGCAAGTTGCTAAGTCACTTCAGTCGTGTCTCACTCTCTGTGATGCTATGGACTGTAGCCCACCAGTCTCCTCTGTCCACAGAATTCTCCAGGCAAGAATATTGGGGGCGGGTTGCCATACTCTCCTCCAGGGGATCTTCTCAACCCAAGTCTCTTATGTCTTCTGCATTGCCAGCTTGGTTCTTTACCATTAGTGCCACCTGGGAAGCCCATGCAGCTGTACGGTAGAATCAGTAAAAGGACCTTAGAGAGAGTAGCACAGACAATGTATGCATTATCATCTGTGAAATAGCTAGCTAGTAGGAGGCTGCTGTGTAGCACAGGAAACTCAGCTTGGTGTTTTGTGATGACCTAGAGGGTTGGGATAGGGGGTGGCAAGGAGACTCCAGAAGGACAGGGAAAAAAAAAAATATATATATATATATATACATATATATATACACATATGCACATATATATAGCTGATTCAAGATTGCCGGGAGAAATATCAATAACCTCAGATATTCAGATGATACAACACTTATGGCAGAAAGCAAAGAACAACTAAAGAGCCTCTTGATGAAAGTGAAAGAGGAGAGTGAAAAAGTTGGCTTAAAACTCAACTTTCAGAAAACTGAGATCATGGTATCTGGTCTCATTCAGTTCAGTTCAGTTCCTCAGTCGTGTTCAATTCTTTGAAACCCCATGAATTGCAGCACGCCAGGCCTCCCTGTCCATCACCATCTCCCAGAGTTCACTCAGACTCACGTCCATCGAGTCAGTGATACCATCCAGCCATCTCATCCTCTGATGTCCCCTTCTCCTCCTGCCCCCAATCCCTCCCAGCATCAGAGTCTTTTCCAATGAGTCAACTCTTCACATGAGGTGACCAAAGTACTGGAGTTTCAGCTTTAGCATCATTCCTTCCAAAGAGATCCCAGGGCTGATCTCCTTCAGAATGGACTGATTGGATCTCCTTGCAGTCCAAGGGACTCTCAAAGAGTCCTCTCCAAAACCACAGTTCAAAAGCATCAATTCTTCGACACTCTGTTTTCTTCACAGCCCAACTCTCACATCTATACATGACCACAGGAAAAACCATAGCCTTGACTAGATGGACCTTAGTTGGG
>SJYV01032149.1:0-11231 GCA_006410875.1 Neotragus pygmaeus | reverse complement strand
TACCATATTTCTAAATTCCATATATATGTGTCAGTATACTGTATTGGTGTTTTTATTTCTGGCTTACTTCACTCTGTATAATCGGCTCCACTTTCATCCACCTCATTAGAACTGATTCAAATGTATTCTTTCTAGTGGCTGAGTAATACTCCGTTGTGTATATGTACCACAGCTTTCTTATCCATTTGTCTGCTGATGGACATCTAGGTTGCTTCCATGTCCTGGCTATTAGAAACAGTGCTGGGAAGAACATTGGGGTACATGTGTCTCTTTCAATTCTAGTTTCCTTGGTGTGTATGCCCAGCAGTGGGATTGCTGGGTCGTATGGCAGTTCTATTTCCAGTTTTTTAAGGAATCTCCACACTGTTCTCCATAGTGGCTGTACTAGTTTGCATTCCCACCAACAGTGTAAGAGGGTTCCCTTTTCTCCACACCCTTTCCAACATTTATTGCTTGTAGACTTTTTGATAGCAGCCATTCTGACTGGCATGAAATGGTACCTCACATGTATTTTTATCTAGAGTTTCAATTATTTATTTTAAAAAAAGAACTGTTGGAGGAAACACTGACTGAAACCACCCACCCTGGCAGGCATCATAGTAACTATTTGCATGAGTTATTTTACAACAAGAGGTTCTGGTAAGGAATATTGAAGTAACAAGCCACCACCAACTGGAAGAATTTGGGAAAGGTCAAAAGGAAATGCCTTATGTCTTATTGACCTCTGAAAATCCTCCTCGTTGGAATCCATCTTAGCTGAGCTATGTGTGTGCCATCAGGAAGGACCCTGAGTCAGAATGATTGGCCAGAGACAACCCGGAAACTAACCCTAAATCACCATAAATCCAGAACTGAGCAGCCACGTGGCAGAGCAGTCCTTCTGGATTCCCTTACCCTCCTGCTCTCCACCTGGGCATCCCATTCCAAAAAGGTCTTTCACTTTGTCAGCAACGTGTGTCACCTTGGACAATTTATTTACAAATGTTAGACTAGAGTCCAATCTTGGGCCCTGGAAAGGGTCCCTCTTGGTGCAACAGAACCATAAATACATTCAGATTAGGTTAGGCAAAAATGATTTAGGCTAAGAAATACAGGAGATCCTGCAGGCCCCAGATGACAAGAAATACAGCCAGATCACATGGGTCTTAGAAACTGCTGAGACAGATGGTATGTTTCTTCTGTCTCTGCAGCCTTGGAGTCTCTCATATGTACTACCTGTCTGCTCCCAATTTTCTTTCTTCAGATAGAAGCTTCACTGCAAAGTTTATAGCCCTTTTTCCCTCTTCTCATAAGGTTGCACATTCATTTGGTTGGCCATAATAGTGACTCTGGCTTTAACTTCATAGATCCCAGGTAAAACAATTTATCTTGCCAATTTTCATGGACAGTTGGCCTAGATTTCCAGCCTAGACCCTATTAGCTGTGATCAAAAGGTAGAGCCACATGAGCTACCGCTTCTGACCAGTGTTTGGATCAGATTCCCTTAAGAAGTTATACAGGCAAGGAGGATATGACTGACATCTCTAGACTAGGCCGGGAGCCAGAGACACAGAAAAGAACTGTGCTATATGCCAGAGGCAACTAGGGCAGAGGTCAGGCCACTTTCTCTATAAAGTGCCAGGTGGTAAATATTTTAGTGTTTTAGGACCAGACAATCTGTTTGGGCAATTACTTAACTAGGTGATAGTGCAAAAGAAACCATAGAAAGTCAGTAAAAGAATGGGTGTGGTGGTGTTCAATATAATATAAATACAAAAATAATCAGCAAGCTGGCCTTGGCCTGAGGGCTGTACCTTGAAGACCCTTCTTCTTAGACAAGGTTCTCACTAGGAAATATGTTAATTGCGTGAAGGCCCATTAATCTAGCTTCTGGTTCTCTGGACCAATGACATCTTTCTGTTTTTTTTATTGATGTCTTCCTTTTTCATTCATTTTTTTTTTAAGCAATCAATTATCTACAATGGTCTAATTGTTAAGATGCCGAACCTCCTGTTAAACAGAGAATGTAGGTGCTTGGCTCTACTACAAGAAGGATGCTTTAGGGACATCCCTGATGGTCCAATGGGTACAACTTTGTGTTTCCAATACAAGGAGGCCTGGGTTTGATCTCTGGTCATGAGGCAGGAGATAGTTGGGCCCCAGACTAGGCATTTACAACTGGCCTCTTGTTTACATTTCTTGGGGCAGGAAAAAAGGGGTCTTCAGACTGGACACTTACAACTAGCCTCCTGTTTACATTTCCTGAAACAGCGGTGAGGTGGGCTTCAGGTTAGATATTTGCAACCAGCCTTCTGTTTTCTCTCTGAAATAAAAGAAACAACTGAAACAAGGTGAATAGCCAGGCTTTGTCTCCTTAAGATAACAGTTACAGCAGGAACAGAGAGGGGCTAAAACTCATCACTAAAGAATCAGAAGGTCATATATTCCCCATCCTTGGGGCAAGAGAGACATTTCACGTGCAGAAAGGCTCCTTGGGGGTCAAAAGGAGAGGGGACCACCCCATAATAGGTGATGCAGATATGTAATCCCATAGACCTCTGATCTGGAATCTGTCTTTGAAAAAATTGTACATGCATGTTGAGCAGGTTCCTAGGGAAGGGCAGGTGTGGAAAAGAAACCAGATAATTGGCTGAAGGAAAAACACAGACCTGAAAAACCTGCCCTATATCAATGACTGAATTACCTACTTACCGCACTCCTCCTCACTAGGGGCTGTGCCCACACTTTCTCCCTGGGTGTGTGTCTCTGCCTCGCTTCTATCTTAGCTGAACACACCGCTTCTCTGTGTGTGCTCCCACCTGTTGTTGTGCTGTGTCTCTAATAATAAACTTTGCACCTGCATTTACAGTTTTTGCCATGATATATGCATTTTCCACTGGGGACAAAGATCCAGGGAAAAATGACTTCTAGCCTCTAGCCCTTGCTGGTCTGGTGGCGGGGACTGTTGGTTCTCATTCAGGCTCCCCAGGTTCAGTTCCTGGGCAGGGGATTAAGATCTTGCTTCATATCGCTGCTCAGTGCTGCCTTTCCAAGATCAATCAGACAACTAGATCCTGCATGCTGCAATGAAGACCAAAAATCCCCCATACTGCAACCAAGATCTAGAGCAGCAAGAAAGAGAGAAAAGAAGGCACTTTAAGGATCAAGTCATACTCACCTGACTTACTTAATTGAGAGTGAGTGATTGTGCTAGGATGGTGTAATTAACCAAGTTCGAAGAATTGTTCAATGAGAAGTGTTTCATTTTGATAGAAACAATTGATGTGCTCCTCCTCACTCCCTTGCCAACCCTGGACCAACATTTTAACTGGGAAAGATTTTAGTGGGTGCTGTTGTCTCTCTCTTTACAGGACACCTTTTCCTAAGCTCTTTAATATAGTATGAGAAAGAAAACACGGGTCCAAAAAATGAGAGGAACTGGAACCAATGCGTGCCACCATCAACTGCATGGACTGTTTGTCAAGTAGAGAGGCAGAGAGTTTTAAATGTACTTTTATTTTAAAGAGTCCGTGTTTGTAGATGCAGCCCATGTGGCTGGGGCTAAGCTTGTAATAACTTCACAAGTGCTATGAAGAAACCCCAATTTCTCTCTGAAAGTGGTTTTGTCATACTGTAATATAAAAGGATAAGGAAGTAATTTGACCGTGTGCGGTTGGGTGGATGTTGTTGCCTGCAGTTTATTATATTTAGGTAATGCTTAACTGCACACTTGATAGACATTACTTTTATGTTGTGGCTCCTGGACTGTTTTGTACTCCCTGGTCATTATGCTAAGAAATGAGGCTCGCTTACCTTTCCGAGTTAAAGTCCCCTGCTCTTACCCTACGTCCTAATAAAAGATTCTGGCAGTGTTAACTATAAAGCTAAGCTCCCTCTTTCTCAACTAAAAAGAGAAAGAGTCTACTCTGAACAGACTTTGGGGCCCTGAAAATGGACAGATTTGTTAATAAGATAGCCAGGTACCCATCGAGTCAACACATTAATTAAGGGCTGTTAGAGCTGTCATCAAAGTGTGGGGCAGTCATCTAGCCACTGTGGGGAGGAGAAGGCAATGAGGAGAGCTGTGGTAAGCACTAGCTCCTAATTATCCACGTTTTCAAAGCCAGGGTTGAAGAGTTAGGCCACCCTCTTCCACATAGCTCCTCCTGTAACAGAGTAGGACCCTATGAGGCCTTTCCAGTACAGACCCCTCCCCCATATCCTCTGCTTTAGCTTTTCTCTGAGGTACCTAGCTAACAGATTTTGATGTACATTTCCTGAGTTGTTTTACAGATGCTAAAATCCCCACCAAAACGAAGTCATTAACTACTTGATGATCATTAGCATATAGCTCCCAGACCTCTGGAGCCTGAGGATTGATAATGTTAACCCCTGTGACACAGCCCTATTATCTCACTGTCAACCAATCAGAGAATTGTGCATGAGCTGATCACATATTCTGCAACTCCCATCCCTTACTTGGCCTTTTAAAGTAATTTCTGGGCCAGGTCTTGGTGCTGGGAACTGAAGTAAGATGTCTTCCCCCAGTCAGAGTTTGCATGGATGGGCATACTTCTGCCATCAGAGTGAGCCACTGGGGCCACCCCTCCATCTCCCTGGGAGACACTCCAACACCAGCAGATTCTGCTCACACTAAAGGATGAGCCACAAATATTTGAAGGTAGAAGCTATTCACTACTCTACTACTCTAGGGTGAGTCATAGCCAGTGAAGTATCTACCAGTGCAGCAGAGAATTCAGAGTATTCTTGCTGCCTTGATGCCTGATACTTTCAAGCAGAAATGGCAACAGCTTGTTGCATATCAGCCAATCCAGGCTTTTCCTGAGACGACAAGAAAACAAATCAGCTGGGTTTCAATGGAACTTGGCACATTCAGCTGATGCAATATACACTCCAGCGAAATAAGGCAGTAGATAGACGGGCCTCAGACTGAACAGCTGGAGTTTGTCTCCTGTGGACAGATACTCCAAGATGAAGATAATAGCAGGAGGGAGGAGAAGCTGAGCCCGGCCCAGACAAGAGTTAAAGAGACCACACATTTCTCATTCTTGAGATCAATGAGACCTTCCCAACTACACATGTGCAGAAAGGCTCCTCGGGGTCAAAAAAAAAGAAGGGGGCTCCACTCGATAGGAGGTGATGTCAACCTACCCATGGGGCTCTTCACTAGAAACTATCTGGTTGAAAGATGAACACGCACACTGGGGAGGACCCAGAGTAAAACCAAATATGGACTTCGAGCCAGGCAGACAAGATGATTGGCCACAGGAAGCCATAAAGAAATATGCAACATAAATGATTCAAATGACCATGAGCACGTGATCCTCTCTGAGTCTGCCCATGTGAGTCTATTCGCACATACTCTTTTTCCTCCTAACAAACACCTTACTTGTTTCACTACATTCCATCTCTATATGGAAATTCATTTCTACAAAGCCACGAGGCTGGGTCCTCGTCTCTGGTTATTGGCCCCTGGCAGTCGCAGAGGCTAGGACTCAGTGCTCTCCCTGCTGCAGCCTGACTTCAATCTCTGGCCAAGAAGCAAAATCCTGCTCTAAGCCGCGGCAGGCTGAGGCCACTCAAGATCAAAAGCACACCTGTGTCTTTTACCCTTTCACCCCATCCACCATCTGCTTAGGTCTTCTCTGTCCCTCTCCTGCTACCACATAAAGATGGTATAAAAGCGTCTCTTTGGCTATTTGCAGAAATAAGTTAGTAAATAAATAAATACTTCCTTGAAACCCATGGGGAGTTTTTGAACACTAGCTGTCCCAGACTCCCTGTTTGGCACTCTACAATAAACATTGCACATTCCTTCACCATAACCCGGTGACAGTAGATTGGCTTTACAAAGTGCAGGTGAGCAGACCTGAGTTTGGTTCACTGGCTTCTCTTTTCAACCATGCCCCATCTTGGTAATGAGCTATGTCATGGGTAACTTATCCCAAGAAAAAAAAGATTAAGATAAATGATAGAACTAAACTTTTCAAGCCACAGACAAAAGAGTCACTGCAATCTGATTCTCACATGTTAGATGGTACAGGGTGACATTTTGTGTACTTAGTCAGAATAGCACCCTTTTACTAAACTGCTTAGCTTCTTGCTCTTTGTGTTTAGTAACCTCAAACTTACAGAAAAAGTTGTAATTACAGTACAAATAATGTTTTTGTCTTGAACCATTTAACAGTCAGTTGATGCCCCATCATCTCATAATACTAGTTTAGTGTATATTTCCTACAAACAAAGTCATTCTCCCACGTAGCCACAATATTACCACCCAAACCAGGACATTCATTACTACCATCACTCTGCAGGGAGCAGTTTGCCACCCTAAAATATGTCTTTTGGTATGTTGTTTTAAGCATGGTATTTTCTATGGATGTTCTTTTATTTATGTATTTATTTATTTTCTTTCCATGGGGTATGCAGGATCTTTATTTCCTGACCAGGGATTTTACCTGTGCCCCTTACAGTAAGTGGAAGCATAGAGTCTTAACCACTGGACTGCCAAGGAAGTCACTAACCTGGTTATTTTCCAAGTAGCACCAGACATGGAAGCTGCTCAGTTTTTCTGGGCTTTCCCATGTATGCATGCTATTAAACTGATATTCTCCCATTTACCTATCTCATGTCCATTTAATTCTTAGACCAGTCAGAAGAATCAAGAAGGGTAGAGGAAAATTTCTTCCTCTCTGACAGCTTCCTAAGAGCCCATTCAAGTTTTGCCAGTTGTCCTAATAATGTCTTGTAAAGCAAGAGGATCCAGTTCAAAATAAAGACTTAGATTTAGTTTTTATGACTCTTTCTCTGCCTTGAGCCTGGGAAGTTGCCTTAGGTTGACTTTCTAGACCTTGACACTATCAAAGATTACAGGCCAAGTTATTCTGACATTTCTCCCCCAGCCTGGGTGTATGTTATATTCTAATGAGAATCAGGTTACAGGCCTTTGGCAGGAATATTACAGAAGTGATGACACATTCTTCTCACTACATCCTATCACATGCCATGTAATTTCTATTAGTTCCATTATTAGTGGTGTTCACTCTGATAACTTGATTAACTTAGTATCTGCCAGGCCTCTCTATTGTAAATTTAATCTTCTTTCCTTTAGCATATTATAACATTTTTAGAAAGTTATTTTAGATTTATAGCAAATATATATTATAGGCCAATCTCATGTTATCTGTCTCTCACTTTCCCCTAGTGTAAGCATCTTGAATTACCATGTTAATATTTTATGAGAGGGTACATGGAAGCCATGTAGATATTCATTCCTTATCAAACTTTCAATTCATTCAGTTTTAAAATTTATGTCATCATAGGCTCAGGACTTCCTATTTTATTGAAAGGAGAATAATCCATTACTATCAATAACTATTGATTTCTATTGAGGTGAAATTCACATGACATAAATTTTACTATT
Organism: Neotragus pygmaeus; assembly: GCA_006410875.1. NCBI lineage: Eukaryota > Metazoa > Chordata > Mammalia > Artiodactyla > Bovidae > Neotragus > Neotragus pygmaeus. The sequence continues at coordinate 3,808 of SJYV01032149.1, read as the reverse complement.
ATGAAGTCAGCAGTTCAGTGGCATTTAGTACATTCACAGTGCTGTGTAATCATTATCTTTACCTAGTTCCAAAACACTCCCATAATCTCCAGATAAAATCTTGTACTATTGTCCACAGTGGCCAAAACATTTTCCACTTCCAACAGCAGTGTGTAAGGGTTTTGATTTCTCCACGTTGTCACCAACACTGGCTATTTTCTGTTGCTTTGATTCTAACTTAGTGGGTATAAAGTAATATTTCATTGAAATTTGCATGTGTGTTTCCCTAATGACCAATGATATTGAGTATCTTTGTATATGCTTGTTGACTATTTGAATATCTTCTTTACAGAACTGTCTATTAAAGTTATTTTTTTTATCTGTTTTCAAATTGGATTGTGATTTTTGAGGTTGAGTTCTTTATATTTTCTATAAGAAAAGTCTGTGTGAGTACTTTATATATTCTGGATAACAGGCCCTTACCAGATATTTTCCCCTTTTCTTGATTTTACTTTCTTGATAATGTCCTTTGATGCAAAAAAGTTTTTAATTTTGAAGAATTCTATTATCAAACATGACATCATGAAGATTTACACCTATGTTCACTTCTAACAGTTTTATACTTTTAGTTGTTTAATTAAATTGTTGATCCATTTTGGGTTAATGTTTATATTGTTGCATGGTACCCCTACAACATTATTCCTTAGCTTGTGGATATCCAGTTGTTTCAGCACCATTACTTAAAAAGACTATCCTTTCCTCCACTGAATGGTCTTGGTACCCTTGTTGATAATCAGTTGGCCATAAGGGTATGGTTTTATTGCAGGATTTTCAATTCTATTCCATTGGCCTATATATCTATGACAATGCAAGCACCACAGTATTTTGATAGCTGTAGATTTGTAGTTAAGCTTTGAAACTGGGAATTATGAGTACTTTCATTTTGTTCCCCTTTTTCAATTTTGTTTGTGTGTTTTTGGCTATTGAAATTCCATATAGATTTAAGACAGGTTTTTTCCATTTGTGGTGGGGGGAAGGCCTTTAATAATCTGGTAGGGAACACATGCAATCTATAGATTGATTTGAGGAATATTGCCATCTTAACAATATTAAGTTTTCCAATTATGGACATAGAATGTATTTCCACTTATTTACACCTTCTTTAATCTCTTTCAATTACATTGTATAGTTTTTAGTGTATAAGTCTTGCTCCTACTTGGTTAAATTTATTGCTAGGTAATTTATTCTTTTGGAAAAGGGTAGTGTTAGTCATTCAGTCATGTCCGACTCTTTGTGACTCCATGGACTGTAGCCCACCAGGCTCCTCTATCCATGGAATTCTCCAGGCAAGAATACTGGAGTGGGTAGCAATTCCTTTCTCCAGGGTATCTTCTCAACTCAGGGATCAAACCTGGATGTTGCAGGCAGATTCTGTACCATGTGAGCCATCAGGGAAGCCTTTTCTTTTCGATATTACCATAAACAGAGTTGTTTTATACAGTTCCTTTTTAGATTATTCATTGCTATTGTATATAAAAAACAATTATCTTTGATGTGTTTATCTTATATTTTACAACATTTTTGAATTCTTTTATTAGCACAAAAAGTTTTTTTGGTGGGTTCATTGGTATGTTCTATAAATATAGGTACGTGTCATCCATAAATTTAGTATTTACTTTGATGCTTACATTGTCCCAGATTTGGCTAGTGAGAGAGTCATTCAAACTGGCTCCTCTGTCTTTTGCATATATCCTCATTATTCTTTAAGCACCCTCTTACTTTCTACCTTATACTGTTTTATGATCATTTTGTATTTTCCTTGCACTAGCTTCCAAATCATCCATTTCTCCAAAGAGTCATCGTTCCTTTTAGTGAAGAAGGGTATTGATGAATGAAGATCTGAGTGGTAGATGTGCTCATTGTCACTTTTTTCCAGGCCTTTTGCATGAACAGAACTAGGGGACATGTGTATCATGTGTATTATATACTGTACATACATATATACACAGGTTAACATCTATATTTAATTTTATCAAATTATTTATAGCTATAAGTCGGAGAAGGCAATGGAACCCCACTACAGTACTCTTGCCTGGAAAATCCCATGGATGGAGGAGGCTGGTAGGCTGCAGTCCACGGGGCCACTAAGAGTTGGACACGACTGAGCGACTTCACTTTCATTTTTCCCTTTCATGCATTGGAGAAGGAAATGGCAACCCAATCCAGTGTTCTTGCCTGGAGAATCCCAGGGATAGGGGAGGCTGGTGGGCTGCCGTCTATGGGGTCACACAGAGTCGGACACGACTGAAGCGACTTAGCAGCAGTAGCACAGCGTAGCTATAAATTGACACCAATAACTCTAATTCAATCCCCCATCACAGGGTTCATTCTAGTTTTTTCCTTTCCCATATTTTAAATTTTCTCAGATACTGAGAAATGTTGCTTTCATTATTCTTAGTGCATTTGATTATTTGACAAATCCTCCTACATGTAACTTCCCATTGTTGATGTCACACCCTCCCCTGAGCAAACATTCATGTCTTACTTAGGCTCTGAGCTCCACGCTACACAGCTGTCGCTGTCCCCAATGTGAATTCCTTCTAAGCCTGCTTGTGCACCCCCAGACCTTGCCAGGCCATCCCCAGCACGGGCTCAGGCTCTGACACTCCTCCCTGTTGTTGTTTAGTCACTCAGTCATGACTGACTCCTACAACCCCATGGACTGTAGCCCCCAGCCTCCTCTGTCTATGGAATTCTCTAGGCAAGAATATTGGAGTAGGTTGCCATCTCTTCTCCAGGGGATCCTCCCGACCCAGGGATAGAACCTGTGTCTCCTGCTTGGCAGGTGGGTCCTTTTCTGCTGAGCCACCAGGGGAGCCTGGACACTCCTCCTAGGCTACCTCTTTCTGGGCTGTCCCTCTGCAGGACACTCTCTTCACTCATTTTTTTTTCTCACCCATATGTATGGATACTTCCCTCACCCTATTTTGCCTTCAACACCTTTCTCTGCCCATTAGCCCATTAGCTATGCATGTCTCTCACAGTATGGACACCTACCTTGCTTGGCCTCTTCAAATGACTTTAGGACCAAATAGTTCTGGAAAGAAAGGGAAGGGAAATGTAAGTAGACTGGTTTGTTTGTTGCTTTGCTGAAGCAAACTAACTGAACAATTAAGATGCTCTGTTTTTTTAAATGACCCTTATTGATACAACAACCTATGTTGAAAGTGGGGATGGGACTATTTAGTCTCATTTACCACCCAGCGTTGAGTTCCTTAGTTAGCATGTCTGAGTTTTCTAACTGCTGCCTCAACACTTTATACCTATTATACTAGAAAAGAGCTACACTATATACACTACATTTGGGCTTCCCTGGTAGCTCAGACAGGAAAGACTACGAGAACCAGGTTCGATCTATGGGTCTGGAAGATCCCCCGGAGAAGCAAATGGCTACCCACTCCAGTATTCTTGCCTCGAGAATTCCATGCACAGATGAGCCTGGTGGGCTACAGTCCTGGGAGTCGCAAAGAGTTGGACATGACTTTCACTTTTCATATGCATATTTAATAGGCAAATTTAACTATGAACATAGATCAGAATGGAAGAAAGAGGTGAGGAGGGAGAGTGAGGGAAAAGAAGAAAAGAGAAACAGAGAAGAAAAAGCAAAAAACACCACGGAAACGGGGCAGTTGATTTTAATTACCTTTGCACTCAATAGGTACATGCCTTAGTCATCATAGCATTTCTATAATTTTAGCCACTCTTAGCCCCATTTTATATGTGAGAAAATTGAGGCTTGAAGAGACTAAATCATGTCCCAAGTCATAAA
>SJYV01032148.1:0-25018 GCA_006410875.1 Neotragus pygmaeus | reverse complement strand
GGAGATCCAACCAGTCCATTCTAAAGGAGATCAAGCCTGGAATTTCTTTGGAAGGAATGATGCTGAAGCTGAAACTCCAGTACTTTGGCCACCTTATGCAAAGAGTTGATTCATTGGAAAAGACTCTGATGCTGGGAGGAGAAGGGGATGACAGAGGATAAGATGGCTGGATGGCATCACCGACTTGATGGACATGAGTTTGAGTGAACTCTGGGAGTTGGTGATGGAGATGTAGGCCTGGCATGCTGCGATTCATGGGGTCGCAAAGAGTCGGACACGACTGAGCGACTGAACTGATCTGAAAGTTTTACAATTTTCAGTTTTTTAAGAAGCTGGTTAATTATTTTTACACTGCATTTTCTCAATGAGTAATAATTTTAATAATTTATACTGTTACATAATCATATTTACAATATTTAATATTGATCTCTGACCTTGAAGTCATCACTTTTAAAAATAGTGAAATCAGCTTATTTTGATCTGACTATAAAATAATTGCTTATTAAAGATTCAAACAATTTAAACAATTTATATGAGAACTACTGTTAATGTTTTGATGGTCAAATTTTCGTGTATTCATAAATACCCACATAAACACAGAGCTAGTTAAGATACAGGGCTACAATTGACTCAAATATTTTGCTAAAAGTAATACTAACTATAGAGGTTTATTAATTAAATATAGCATGAAGGCTAGAGGTTGGTGGCTATAGGATTTAGAGCAGTTTATCAAAGTCAAGACTCTGTATTGACTTTTTATTTTCTTGGCTTTCCTTTCATAGTCACAAGATGGCTCTCACAGCTCCAGCCATAACTTCCTCAGATAACTATATTCAACAGGAGGAAATAAGCTTCTTCTCCTCGTATCCCTCTTTTCAAGGAGAAAAGAAATCTTTCCTAGGAGACCCTAGCAGATTTTTACTTTACATTGATCAGAGTACATGGCCATGCCTCAACCTCAAGAGAGGCTGGGAAGGAGTGCTTCTGGCATTTTCTGCTTCTCTACTGAGAGGTAGAAAGATAGCAAGAAAGAATGAGAGGGGAGGGCTGTTGGGTGGACAGCCAACAGTATCTGTCATATTTGTAACTGTTCATAAGGTGGTCGTGTCTTGTGTTTATTTTGGTGTGGACATTTTTTCAAAAGAATTCTTTTCCTTACCAAACTCAAACCACACAAAACCATTATTTAAAGTCTATTACCTCAGCCTCCGTCATGCTTATTTATGCACACAAATATAGAGAGGAGGTTTCACTGGTTTGTAAAATGAGCTCACATTGTATACATTTATCTGAATATTGCTTTTCTTGATTACTATTTAATACAAACCCTCCTGTCAATAGGCACAGATCTAATTTCAGCTATTTTAAAGCTTATATGGTTCCTGCCTAGAGAATCCCAGGGATGGGGGAGCCTGGTGGGCTGCCGTCTATGGGGTCGCACAGAATCGGACANGCTTATTTATGCACACAAATATAGAGAGGAGGTTTCACTGGTTTGTAAAATGAGCTCACATTGTATACATTTATCTGAATATTGCTTTTCTTGATTACTATTTAATACAAACCCTCCTGTCAATAGGCACAGATCTAATTTCAGCTATTTTAAAGCTTATATGGTTCCTGCCTAGAGAATCCCAGGGATGGGGGAGCCTGGTGGGCTGCCGTCTATGGGGTCGCACAGAATCGGACACGACTGAAGTGACTTAGCATAGCATGGTTTCTGCTGTCTATGTACCATGTTTTATCCAACCATATCCTTATTGGTGAGCATTTTTTTCTTGTCTCCAGTTTTTCTCCTCTACAAATAGTATCATTACACACATCCTTCTTATGTATATGTCCTTATTTTGAAACTTTATTTAGATTATATGGATGCTGACTCATTAAAGGTTAAAGGAGATATTGTCATACATGTGCATAATTTTATATAAATTTTAAAATGTGTAAATCCGTATGTCCTTCTTTAGAAGAGTTCCATTTTCTCAGCCCCTTTACTCATGGTTGTTTGCTCATTGTATGTTTGTTCATTCCACCAACAAATTTTGAACATTTCTGCCATGTGTCTGGCATTATTCTAGACACTAGATTGAAAAAAAGTTTCTGCTTTCCTGGAGTCTAGAGTCTACTGAGAAAGAGAAGCAATAAGCAAGTACATTACAACGACTAATAAACAATTCTATAAATATTGCACAAATGCAATAAGACCATCAATCAGTTACACTAGGTAACTGATAAATGTAAGGAAGAATAGAGTAAGATAAGCAAAGGAAGCTTTGTGGGAGGAGGATTCTGTATTAAGTGATAAGGGCACCTTTCTGAGCAGTTGACTTTGGAGCAAAGACCTGATGTAAGTGAAGGAGAAAGCCATGATAATATCTTAAGGAGTGAGTGTTTAGGCAGAAAGATCAATGTTTTTTACATTTGAAGATGCATTTGAAGCTGGACAGTGGCTGAGTGATAGAGAAGAAAGCAAAGAAGAGAGGTCAGAAGGGGCATTCTAGACCTTAGGCCTGGTCAGTCATAGGGGCTTCTTTGATAGCTCAGTGGTACATAATCCTCCTGCAGGAGGAAATGGCAACCCACTCCAATATTCTTGCCTGGAAAATCTCATGGACAGAGGAGCCTGGTGAATTACAGGCCCAAACAGTCGCAAAGAGTTGAACACGACTGAGCAGGAGCCAGTCAGTCAGGCATAGGAAGACCTTGCATAAGGTGTTAACTGAGGCTCGTAATTCTTGACAGTTTGATAGATATAATACATCATTGTTTTATTTCTCTGTATATTAGTGTTTTGAAAATATTTTCTTAGGTGTCTTTGGATTGATTCATCTGCCTATTAACATTTACTCTTCTGCATATTTATATTCATAGTCCACTTTCCTGTCAAGTTGCTTTTTACTGTTGTTTTCAATGAAATTACTTACTTGTTTTGCATTATAAATACTTTTATAAGTACTATATTTTCTCATCCACAAATTGTAAACTTTTTTTAAGACACAACTATTTGTGTTGTTGGAGCGTACAGATTTATGATCATTGTACTAGTTGCTTTTTCTATAATGTGTCTTTTTATTTTGCTTATGACTTAAAATTTTTTTTAATTTATTTTTAAATTTTTCAGCCACATCTTGCAGCATGCAGGATCTTAGTTCTCCAACTAGGGATTTAATCTGTGCCCTCTTCAGTGAAAGCATAAAGTCTTAATCACTGGACCACCAGGCAAGTCCCTGCTTAGAAGTTTTAATATTATATCGTACATTGGCTGATGTGAGTAGAGAGAAAAGGTTTCACCACTTACCAGCTTGTGACTTTGGACAAACTTCTCTGCTTTCTTTCCTCATCTATAAAATAAGGATTATAATAGCATCTACCTCATGGAGTTGTTCTAAGCATTGAAAGAATTAATACTTTTATGTAGAACAATGTCTGGCACACTATGTGTTATACAAGTGTCTGTCATGCTTCATTATTTTAGTGGGAAAAAAAAATCCCAGATAAGGAAATATTCAGAAACTCTACCAGCCATCTACACCATCTTAGCAAAATACTCAAGAAAAGACTAAAATTTAACTAAGAAAAAAGCTAAACTAATTTTATTTTGTATTCTTAAAAAAGGAAAATCTAACACTGATCTTTTTCAAGGGGTGGGATAGGAAGATGATTCTTTTTCTTTCTTGCAATCTTTTTTCCTTTGATCCTAGAAGCTTGTATGATTTTATCCTTGAAATAATCAAGTTTTATGAAGCTAATCTAGATGTGTGGATTTTCTCAAAATAGCCTTAACTGAGGCTCCTAACCCTTTTAATCTACAAGTTTACATTTTCTTTTACTATCTTTTTGGATTTTTTTGGCCTTACCTTGTGGCTTGTGGGATCTTAGATCCCCTACAAGGGACTGAACCTGGCTGGGACCTTGGCAGTGAGAGTGTGGAGCACTAACCACTGAACTGCCAGGGAATTCCCCATGAATTTGTTCCCCATTGCCTTTCCTTCATCTATATTTCCTTAATTTCTCCTGGTACTCCATGATTTTTTTATGAGAGATGACTTTGGATCTGTCCAGCTCAGTTGTCATCTCTCATCTTTTCTCTGGAGTCCCATTTTTTGCATGCTTGCTAATGTTTTGAGATAGGCCTCTGACCTGACCTTTAATTAATCGAGGTCTAAACAGTGACCTTTCTCTAATTAAAAATTTTTTAAATTTAAATCCATGGTTTGTGGTCTGTAATCAGATTTTCTTAAGCACTTTCATTTTGTATGTTTCAGGTCACGTCTTGCCCTCCGGTAGCTCTGTTCTTCCTCACTCCGGCTGCTTAATTAGGGGCCTTGTTAGTTCCTTTTGCCTCTGTAGGCTTCCACCCTTGCTCAGGGTTCAAGTCCTGCTGCTGATGTACCTGCAACTCTACTAGTTCTGAGAGGCACCGGGTTTTCTGTCTTGCAGTCTGCTGGCACTCAAGCCAGAAGGCTGTTTATCCCCTACTCAGAGCTCTCTGCTTGCCTGAATCCTCAGATTCTGGGGGCAGGAAGGATTCAGTCAGTGAGTCATTTCCCCATTTATCCCTAAGAGCCAAACATGTGAAAGGACTGAGACCTGGTCATGCATCAGGTCATGTACCCCAAGGCTCTTTCTCTTTCTACAAGACTCCCAGGTTTTGTCAGGCCTGAAAGGGCAAGTTCAGACTTCATTGTCTTCAGAAGAGATCTAAGAAAATTTGAGATCTAACTTATGCACGCAACCTGCCTACTGGGGAGAAGTAGTTGGTATTTGGGCAGCAGTTCAAAGAGTTGAGCAGTAGGAAATGCATTAACACTGCCCTCTTCCCAGAAATTTCCCAGTCTTGAACTCTTAGTTTTGGGTTAATTGTTAGACATCTCTTTATGTACCTTTTTGAAAAAGGATTCATGATATATTTTCTCAGTCTTTGCATATCTGAAATGATCTTTTGGTTTCTTTTTACATGTTAAAGGAAACTTGAATATATATAAATGGCTAATGAGTCTAGAATTGCAGTTTTCTCTGAATACTTTATAGATACTGCTTAATTATTCTTGGTATTTGAAATTACAGTCAGGCCCACCACTGCTGTTTATAGGACCCAAGGCAAGAGTTTGAATGGAGATCCATATGTCTAAATATTTTAAATGTTTGAATCATAACAAACTTAAAATATCCTCTTACCTTGGCAAATAAAGTTTTATTATAATAGAAAAAGATGTGCAGTGCTATGGTTTTTATATACAAAGTGTAAAATATCAAAGATGACTGAATTTCATTATTGCACATATCTGAGTGTTTAACAGCAGTGTTTGGGTGAGTAATAAGGAAATATGCCTTTGAATAATGATTCTGTTTCAGGATTCTCCTTTAGGGACACTGCTTATTTTGATTCTATTCTCTACATATTTATATATTCATTCATTGTTTTTTCTTATCTTTCCAAATCTAAAAAATTTTTCCCATTTTTCTTACTTTAATGAAATCACTGATTATTTTCTTATAAGAATTTGCTCACAATATCTATTGGTAGTGAAGTATAAAAAATGTATTCTAGGTATATAATATTTAAATATTTCATAAAATGAAATTAAATATTAAAATTATTTTTATATTTTAAAAGTCTTAAAATATTCAAAATATTAAAATTAGGCAGATATGAATATAATTATTATCTCAATTTTAAATAAAAATTTAAATAACAATTTTTGGAAACTTTAACAAAATCCAATTAAATAGTTTTATAAGTAAAACTCCTTGCAATTCTAATATTCAATGTCCATCTTGTTGCTAATGTAAAAAATCAGTTACACACTTTACACGTTACTTATTATTTCTACAACTACTTATAGAGAAATGTAAAAGTAATAATAAGTTGTTTAATATTGCAGAGTATTGAACTTTATGTACCTGGTGTGAATGCCTTACTATTTGTGAATGATTCTTATTTTAAAATCTATTCTTATTTAGTCCCTTAACCTAGAATACCTTTGTCAGTTTTCCTCCTTGAGATTGCCATTAGACAAAACCAGATCAGTTGTCTTCTAGGATGTCCCATATTCTGGATTGGTCTGATTGTTTAACTTAATCCTTTAACTCCCACATTCCTATTAACTGGAGGGTTAGCCCAAAGGTTTGGCTAGAAACACATTAAACTTTTTGTGTTTTGGCAAGAATGCTTCATGGTTAATGTTGTGTATTTAATATTGCATCCCATCAGTGAGCACATAATGTCAAGTTTGTCACTTGGCTGAGATAATAATACCAGCTCAATCAGTTGTAAGATACATTTTTCCTTTTCAATAAGCAAGTAGTCTGTGGGGTGATACTTGATTCTGTGCCAATATCATCTTCAACAACCTTTTACCCAATGGTTTTAACATCTTGTCTGAATTAATTATTTCACTAAGAATTGCAGAAAGATTTTCCAGTTAAATAATTCCTTTTACATTTATTAGCTGACATTCTTCTGTAAAGAATTTTCCCTCATCAACAAAATATGTTATAGTTCTTCCCCAAAGGCAGGATAAATGTTTAATTCTTTACAGAGTGAAAAAATTGTTACCTATAATGGATGAAGGGGGCATAGGAACAGGAGAAGGACAGAAGGAAGATTTCTCTAACTTTTTTTGCCCTTTTTAAAAAACCACTAAAAAGTTAAAGTATAGTTAATTTGCAATATATTAGTTTCAGGTGTACAGCAAAGTGATTCAGTTATACATATGTATATATGAGTAACTTTTAATATAGTTTTTATTTTCTCTTATGAATGTGTCATATAATAAACATTACATTTAGAAGAAATGAAATGCAAACATCCAAATTTAACTTCAGTCATCAAAAGGCCTATTTTTATTTTATTTTGGTAGAATCTACACAGAGAAAAATAAGTATTCCAAGTGAATGTTGAATCTAATACTCTATTTGTACATGCTTAATGGAACATATCTCTGAAGAAGGAAATGGTATTCCAGACCAGTGTTTGGGAATCCCTGGGGAATCCCATGGACAAAGGAGTGTGTTGAGCTACAGTCCATGGTGTTGCAAAAGAGTCTGACATGACCAAGTGACTAAACAACAACAACAAAAGGGATATATTCTAAGGACAAAAAGAACCGCCAATAAATTTTGAAATTTCACTAGGTAATTTTATTGCTGATAATAATAGACCCAAGATTTTCACTGCGAGAGAAAAGATACACAAAGATAAACCCAAAAGTCCAGAAAGTCCCTATATTATCAAATATGATGATAAATATTATTATGAAGTCATTTAAAAATATTTAAGAATTATTTCCTAATTTTGCCCATGGAAAAAACATAAAACTAGCGATACTCCAACTGGTAAAATAAGATTCCTAGGTATATATGATCTCATTCATAAAACTGACATTCTGTGGGAAAACTGTAAAGCTGGTTAATTTAGTGCTCTACTCCTTAGGTGCCTGCGTAAGTGGAGAAAACACCACCCTATCTGAATGCATCACCCTAACCTTAAATGGGCCTCAGTGATACCTCACGGCTGAAGTACATACAGCTCCTTGATCCATTCACTGCACTACCCTTCTGATTATTTCACACTTCTCTTTTCCCCTGCTTCAAAATCACTTCCCCTAGCCTCACTCTGCCAGTTTCACTTCCTAGTTCTCTGAGAAGATGGAAACAATCAGAAAAGAGCTTCCTAGGCTCTCATCACATCTTACCCCACCTTGCACAGGATATTACGCCAGCATTTTCTCTGTATTGTTGTCCCTCACTGCTGAGTTATTTCTGCTGCTGCTCAGTCACTTCAGTCGTGTCCGACTCTGTGTGACCCCATAGACAGCAGCCCACCAGGCTCCCATCCATGGGATTCTCCAGGCAAGGACACTGGAGTGGGTTGCCATTTCCTTCTCCAATGCATGAAAATGAAAAGTGAAATTGAAGTCGCTCAGTAGTGTCCAACTCTTAGCAACCTCATGGACTGCAGCCTACCAGGCTCCTCCATCCATCAGATTTTCCAGGCAAGAGTACTGGAGTGGGGTGCCATTGCCTTCTCCAAGTTATTCTTATCAGCATATATATATGTATATATATATATATATATATATACATATATATATGTTATTTCCCCAGTCCTTTAAGAAACTTCTAACCCCACCTTCTCTGCTACATACTGCCTTGATTCTCTGCTTGGCAGCAAAACTCAAAAGAATTATCTGCATGTTCCATAGGATCCATATAAATTTATGGAATACTTCATCTCTCCAGAAGTATCATACCTGTTCCTACTCAACACATCCTCAAAAGGTAATCAATATTCTGACTTCTATTGTTCTTTGCTTTGCCTAATCTTAAACTTCATATAAATGCATCATCAGTGTATACTGTTGTGATTACTTTCACTTAATACAATGTCTGTAGTCTTCATTTATTTTGTTGCAAATGTCAATAGGTTTTGGGTTTTTAAATTAAATTATTATGTAGTATTCCATGTGAGACTCTACCATATTTGATTCATTCTTCTATTGATGGACATATGGGTGGCTTCTCTTTTGATTATTTTGAATAATGGCGCTGTGAACATTCTTAAAAATATATTCTTTTTTTTTCTATTAAACTCTATATATTATTATTACTTTTTTTTTTCTGATAGAAAGGTCCACTCATTTTTTGTGGGTATGTATCTAAGGGTAGAATTGCTACTTTGAAGGGTAGGTATATACACATAGTATCATTAATTTTTCTATTGCCTAACTATTTTCCAAAGTGTTTGAAATAATTTACCTTCCCATCAGTAATATATGAGAGTTCCAACTATTGCCTCTTATCCTTATAATATTTGACAGTATTAGTCCTTTAAATTTTAGTCACTCTNTGTTTCATTTTACTACATAGTATCATTAATTTTTCTATTGCCTAACTATTTTCCAAAGTGTTTGAAATAATTTACCTTCCCATCAGTAATATATGAGAGTTCCAACTATTGCCTCTTATCCTTATAATATTTGACAGTATTAGTCCTTTAAATTTTAGTCACTCTGTAATCTCATTATACTCTATTATTTATGTGACAAATAATTAAACACCATTTCATATGCTTGTTGGCCTTTTGAATGGCTTCTTTTGTGACAGACCTCTTCAGGACTTTTACCTATTAAAAAAAATTAAGTTATGGTCATTTTCTTACTGATTTAGATATGTTGAATTTATGTCATGAAGATCTCTGTGTCTGTGATTTGCCTTTTTTTCCTTGCTTAATTTTGTCTTTTGATGAGTATATTTCTTAATTTTAATGAAGTCAGCTTTTTATGGTTAGTGTTTTTTGTTATCTACTTAAGACTGTCATGAGGAAACTTTCTTGTTTTAGTCTAAAGCCTTTATTTTACAGATTTACAATTGTGATGTATCTCAAATTAAATTTTATATGTCACGTTTGGTAGGGATCAAGTTATGTTTTGGTCTGTAAAATGTTCCAATACCTCTTACTGAGAAACCATTCATTTCCTCACCTGCTCAGCTCAGCTCAGCTCAGCCGCTCAGTTGTGTCTGACTCTGCAACCCCATGAACTGCAGTGCACCAGGCCTCCCTGTCCATCACCAACTCCCGGAGTTCACTCAAATTCACGTCCATCAAGTCAGTGATGCCANATTCATTTCCTCACCTGCTCAGCTCAGCTCAGCTCAGCCGCTCAGTTGTGTCTGACTCTGCAACCCCATGAACTGCAGTGCACCAGGCCTCCCTGTCCATCACCAACTCCCGGAGTTCACTCAAATTCACGTCCATCAAGTCAGTGATGCCATCCAACCATCTCATCCTCTGTCATCCCCTTCTTCTCCTGCCCCCAGTCCCTCCCAGCATCAGAGTCTTTTCCAATGAGTCAACTCTTTGCATGAGGTGGCCAAAATACTGGAGTTTCAGCTTCAGCATCATTCCTTCCAAAGAACACCCAGGACTGATCTCTTTCAAAATGGACTGGTTGAATCTCCTTGCAGTCCAAGGGACTCTCAAGAGTCTTCTCCAACACCACAGTTCAAAAGCATCAATTCTTTGGTGCTCAGCTTTCTTCACAGTCCAACTCTCACATCCATACATGACCACTGGAAAAACCATTTCCTCATAGACCTGCCCTAATTAACCTAGGTCTTTTTCTGACTATTCTGTTCCATTGGTCTGTTTGTATATCTTGTGCCAGTCCCACACTATCTTAACTACTGTAACTTTGTTCTCGTTCTTGAATTCAAATATGTTCTTTTCAAGCTTAATTGGGCTCTTCTGGTTCTGATTTGTTTGATACCTTAAAGTAATACATATTTATGCACCCAATGTGGATAAGACCCAATTTAGGCCATCAGCAATCAGTTGATAGAAAAAATCCCTATATGGTGCTTGAGCAAATATTTTGAAAAACTTTAGATGGCAAAATCTCACCACTAGTATTTTAAATTTCCTTAATAGATTTGTTCTCATTCCTTCCTTCTCCCTATTCCTATGAGGTATAGAAATGTACCAGGTTTTACAGTGAGGGTGAAGTTATTGCTTTATACTGGATCCTTGTTGTTCATTTTGAGACTAGTGGTAAGAAGAGAAGGGTTAAGAATGATTACCTATGACAAAAGCACAGAAGAAAGATACAGGTAACAAGTTCCCAGCTTTATCCCATGTATTACCATTGACACCACAAAAGGATTTATTAAATAATATATTAAGAAACTTTACATTTATACCGGTGGTTCTCAACTAGGGAGTGATTTTTACCTCCTGGGGGATGTCTGACAATGTCTAGAGACATTCTTTTGGCCATGACTGGAGCAGGAAGTGGGAGGGAGAGGAAGGTGCTTCTGACTTCTAGTGGGTCCTGGCCAAGAATGTAAGAACAACTGCACCAGACAACAAAGGATTATCCAGCCGAAAAATGTCAGCCTGCAGAGATTAAGAAACTCTGATCTGGATCTGCATCTTTCTCTAAAAGAAAGATGTTTGAATCAGTACCTCACCCATTTAACTCTGCTATGGTATATTCAAATAAAGACAGCGGGCAGCGTGTGCCTTTGATGAGTGAATATGCTGCAGAAGGATGGAGGGGTAGGTTTTAAATGTTAAGATAAAGCACATCCAGTTAACTGGAGAATAAAATCAAGAACAGAAGGAGGAAATGGTAGTAATGTGAACTAGGGGGGTCATAGCATCCCCCAACCCCAACACAACCATGGAGATTAAAGTTGACAAACTGTTCTCGTACCTTGCTGGATAACTAGTCCCTCCCGACATAATTGTTTTGTGGAAGGGGATGGAGATATGCCACCTTACTCTCAGGTATTCAGAGAGAATTTTTTTTTTTTTTTGATAGCTACAATTTGAAGCCAGAGACTACGTGTCTACATATTGTTTTTTAACAGTCACATATTTCTCCTGCTCTTCTGCTCCCTCTCTTTCACTGGTTGCTTCTCTCTCCTAGAGTTTAGAATCCCAGGTTTTGGTTTTGGAACCACCAATGTATTTTTTCTTTTCTATTGGGTCATTTATATTAGCATATAAATACAACCTTTGTCAGTAAAGTACGACAAAGGTCTGTCTAATCAAAGCTATGATTTTTCCAGTAGTCATGTATGGATGTGAGAGCTGGGCCATAAAGAAGACTGAGCGCTGAAGAATTGATGCCTTTCAACTGTCGTGTTGGACAAGACTCCTGAGAGTCCTTTGGACTGCAAGATCAAACCAGTCAATCCTTAAAGGAAGTCAGTCCTGAATTTTCATTGGAAGGACTGATGCTGAAGCTGAAGCTCCAATATTTTGTCCACCTGATGTAAAGAGCCAACTCATTAGAAAAGACCCAGATGCTGGGAAAGATTGAAGGCAGGAGGAGAAGGGGACAACAGAGAACAATATTGCTGGATGGCATCACTGACTCACTGGACATGAGTTTGAGCAAGTTCTGGGAGAGGATAAAGGACAGGGAAGCCTGGCATGCTGCAGTTCACGGGGGTCTCAAAGAGTCAGACACGACTGAGGGGGTGAACAACAACAGCATAATTACAACACTATTATGTCTATCAACTTAAAACATAAAACTTTTGCTTGAATCATTCTCTGTTCCCTTTTTCAGCAAAGCTCAGAAAGGTTGTGTTTACTCATTGTATCCAATTTCTTCCTTCGAATTTTCCCTGAAGTCACTTCAGTAAGACTCAGCCTGGACTTCCCTGGCAGTCTAATGATTAGGACTCCACAGTTACATTGCAGAGGGCATGGGTTTGATCCCTGATCAGGGAACTGGGATCCCACATGCCACATGGTGTGACCAAAATAAATAATAAGGCTCAGCTTACATTCTGACTTACCTCTCTGCTTCCATCCTCGATCCTGGACGTGCAGTACTCTGTGTTGTATTTCCAGATATATTTCTTTCCATAGTGCTCAGCAACTTCTAAAATTGTTGTTTACTTATTCGACATTTATCGATCACCTACTGTGTGCCAGGCATAGTAGCAGTTGCTGGGGATATATCAGTGAACAAAATGGACAAAAATATCTTACTTCATATAGCTTATACTTCATAGGGAGGAGACAAGATAAACATAAGGAAATCATATGGTTTTTTTAAAAAACAAATGAACAGTGGATGACCTTCAGAACAACTATTGTTGTTGTTGTTTTTCAGTTGCTCAGTTGTGTCTGATTCTTTGGGACGCCATGGACTGCAGCACACCATGCTTCCCTGTCCTTCACCATCTTCTGGAGCTTGCTCAAACTCACGTCTGTCGATTCGGTGATGCCATCCAACCATCTCATTCTCTGACATCCCCTTCTCCTCCTGCCTTTGATCTTTCCCAGCATCAGAGTCTTTTCCAATGAGTCGACGCTTTGCATCAGGTGGCCAAAGTATTGGAGCTCTAGAATAGCAATTGAAAAAACCCCACTGATCTTGGTCTCACTTCAGACGTACTGAATCAGAACCATTGGGGTGTGGCCTAGGACCTATATTTTTTAAAACTCTAAGTTATTCAGAACATTGGGATAAATGTTTTAAAGTATAATTATGTGTCAGAACCAAGGATAATGGCACATTTGTTCTTTAACAATTTATTCACATTATACTTATATCTTGATAGAGAGGAAAAAAGAGACCACTCCTCGTGGCTCAGATGGTAAAGAATCCACCTGCAATGTGGGAGACCTGGGTTCAGTCCCTAGGTTGGGAAGATCCCCTGGAGGAGGGCATGGCAACCCACTCCAATATTCTTGCCTGGAGAATCCCCATGGACAGAGGAGCCTGGCAGGCTACACTCCATGGGGTCGCAAAGAGTCTGAGTGACTAAGCACAGCAACACATGGTGAGTATGATAAGTATTCTGAAATTTAGGTTTCTGGATGATTTTCTCCTGAGCCAGGGCTATTCCCATGCTGCTGCTACGGCTGCTAAGTCGCTTCAGTCGTGTCCAACTCTGTGCGACCCTCCTAGACGGAAGCCCACCAGGCTCCCCTGTCCCTGGGATTCTCCAGGCAAGAACACTGGAGTGGGTTGCCATTTCCTTCTCCAATGCGTGAAAGTGAAAAGTAAACATGAAGTCACTCAGTCGTGTCCGACCCTCAGCGACCTCATGGACTGCAGCCTTCCAGGCTCCTCCGTCCATGGGATTTTCCAGGCAAGAGTACTGGAGTGGGGTGCCATTGCCTTCTCTCACTGGATGGGTATTATTTGGGAAAAAAGTCATTAGGCAAGTGGTGAGGGCACACCATCATTCAGGAAGAGGAATGAAAACTTTCAGAGTCTGGATAAGAGGCAATGATCTTATGGTTAAAGTAATGAAAAAGATGGGGCTTCCCTTGTGGCTCAGTAGTAAAGAATCCACCTGCAGTGCAGGAGACCCGGGTCCAGGGTTGGGAAGATCCCTGGAGAAGGGAAAGGCTACCCACTCCAGTATTCTGGCCTGGAGAATTCCATGGACAGAAGAGCCTGGCAGGCTATAGTCCATAGGGTCACAAAAAGTCAGACACTACTGCAGAAACTGAGCATGCAGTGAAAAAGATCCATGATGTGGAGAGAAATGTTTAGGAGAGGTGCCTCTCAGCAATTGCATTGGGAGCAAAGTTATAAAACTTGGTATTAGTTATCTATTTAGTAAAAAAAAAAAAAGACTCCAAAACTTATTGAGGTAAAAAACAAACATTTATTATTGCATTGTTTCTATGGGTTAGGAGTAAAGGAGTGGCTTAATTGGTGGTTTAGCTTGAGATGTCTTATGAGGTTGCAGGCAAAATATTGGCTGTAGCTGTGGTCATCTGACATTTCACTGACGTTGAAGGATCCATTGCCAAGATAATTCATTCCTATGCCTGTTGGCAGGAGATTTCCAACACAGTAATTCTTTACCACGTAAGCCTCTCCATTGAGCTGCTTGTGTGACCTGCAACTACAACATCTCTCATGACTTAGCCTTAGAAATCTGCGCTCTTACTTTTTGCGATATCTTATGGCTATCCTCCCATCGGAAGAAGACCCAGATTCCCCCTGAGTCAGTCTCTCCCATCAGGAAAGTTCCATAAGCCTCTTATCCTTCTCCATCAGAGAGCAGACAGACTGAAAGCCACAATTACAGGAAANGTTGGAGAAGACTCTTGAGAGTCCCTTGGACTGCAAGGATATCAAACCAGTCCATCCTAAAGGAAATCAATCTGAACATTCAATGGAACAACTGATGCTGAAGCTGAAGCTCCAATACTTTGGCCACCTGATGTGAAGAGCTGACTCACTAGAAAAGTTCTTGATGCTGGGAAAGACTGAGAGAAGAGGAGAAGGGGATGATAGAGGATGGGATGTTGGATGGCATCACTGACTCAATGGACATGAGTCTGAGCAAGTTTCAGGAGTTGGTGTTGGACAGGGAAGCCTGACATGGAGTCATAGAGTCAGACACGACTGAGTGACTGAACGGAACTGATAGTTTTCCAAAGTGTTTTTACCAATTTATGATTCTCTGCCTTTTGAAAGTTAGGTTTTTCTAGCCAGAGCACAGTAATAGTTTAGTTTACCTTTCTCTGACAACTAATGATGTTGAGCATCTGTCGCCTATCTTGTCCATACGGATATCCTCTGTTTTGAGGTGGATATCCTTATTTTTAAATATGATATTTTCCCCATTTTTATCCCATTGTCTGTCACCTTCTGGTTGATTTCTAAGTATTCTCTATATATTTTATGTAAATTCATTCTCAGAGTATTACAATTATTTTTTCTGTACCATGGTAGCTTATATTTTTCTTAATGGTTTTTCAACGAACACAAATCCTGGATTTGAATGTATTCCTGTTTATTTTCTTTTACATTATGACTGGTGCTTTGTGTTTCCTGTATAAGACATTTCCCTCCCCTTCTCAAATTCATGAAGACTGTCTTTGATCTCTTCCAAAGTTATTATCATTTTACTTTTAGATTCATAAGCCACCTGGTATGCTATTCTGTAAGGAGTCAGGTACAATGTCAAAAAGTATTTTCTTTCTTTCTTTTTTTTTTTTTGTTGTTGTTAAAAAGCAAAACTGGGCGCCATTTAGATATATTTTCCTTCCTTAGAAGTA
The DNA here is from genome assembly GCA_006410875.1 of Neotragus pygmaeus. NCBI lineage: Eukaryota > Metazoa > Chordata > Mammalia > Artiodactyla > Bovidae > Neotragus > Neotragus pygmaeus. The sequence goes on along the minus strand of SJYV01032148.1, from coordinate 9,471 downwards.
GAATGTCACTTTGGTCATAATCAGATCCTCATATATTCATGGATCTTTCTGTCTATTCTGGTCTTGGTCCATTTTTCCAGCTTTGCATCAGGACAGGAGAAGGCAATGGCACCCCACTCCAGTACTCTTGCCTGGGAAACCCCATGGACAGAGAAGCCTGGTAGGCTGCAGTCCTTTGGGTCACTAAAAGTTGGACATGACTGAGAAAGTTCACTTTCACTTTTCATTTTCATGTATCAGAGAAGAAAATGGCAACCCACTCCAGTGTTTTTGCCTGGATAATCCCAGGGACAGGGAAGCCTGGTGGGCTTCCATCTATGGGGTCAACTCAGAGTTGGACATGATTGAAGCGACTTAACAGCAGCAGCAGCACCAGGACAAGAGTGTCTCTGTCCTAGCTCTAAAACATGCCCTGTATCTGTATCTCAATCCTCAAGTTCAGTTTTGATTCCACAGGATCATTTCTAGTATTCTTGGCTCTTTGCATTTTTGTATGGTTATAGAATGACTTTATGAATACTGATTTTAAAAAACATCTGTCACCTTGATAAAATGTACAGCTCAAGTTGAACTTGGTGATGTCTTTACGATATTGCATTTTCCAATCCATAGACATCGTACATGTAAAAATTTACTTAGTAAAACCTAATTAACCTTTTAATTTTTGTTTGGAGTCCTTACAGATTTTTTAAATTTAATCTATTTATAAATGTGTGTTACCCTATTAATTAATATTCTTTTAATCAACTACAAATTACAGGTCAAGCACAGATCAGTTACAGAATTTAGTTACTTTACTAAATTCACTCATTAACCTAATAATTCAGTGGTGCTTTATTTTGGATTCTCTCTATATATGATAATATCTCCTGCAAATAATTGTAGCTTTGTTTTGTATCTTTATACTTTCACCAGTATTTCCTACCTTGATATTGCATCTGATAACATCAGTAAAATTAATAGTAGAATTGTCTTTTTTTTCTTCAGTCCAAAAATAAATCTTTCAAAATTTTGTCTTGAACAAGATGTTGTCTGTATTTTTTTTATTTCTTTTAAATACTTTTTAACAGATCAAATATGCTTCCATCTATTTCTGATTTTCTGAATTTTATTTCTAGCTCTTTCATTTTATCAAATGCATTATTCTGTAGCAATTAAGATGGTCATATTTTTGAATTATTACATTGATTTATTCTTTTAATATTAAACCAACCTTGGAATATATACTGATTAATCATGATCTGTTTATAGCTTTACACATGACTGAACTAGACTTGTTAATATCTTATTTTTAAACATCATATCTATGATAATGAGAGGCATTTTCCTGATTTTTTTTTCCTTTCTTTCAATGATTTATCCAGATTTGATACCAAGTTTATACTAGGTGCTCCAAACAAATTGGGCTTTTTCTAGTTTTACATTCTCTTAGAAGAATTTGTAGGAATTCAAAAACAAAACTACCCGAGCATGAGATTTTCTTTGTGGGAAGGTTTTAAATTAGAGACACCAAATCTTTGGTTGACATAGAACTATTGAAGTTTTCCATCTATCCTGCATCTGATGATTATGTGATTTAAGATGTAAGTATTATTCTAGTAATGAGTGAGATTTGAGGTTTATTTGTGGTTCTGCCAGAGCTTGTAAAACCTGACCTTAACAGGATAGAAAATCACTTGGTGACATTCAACATTTACTTATAATTAAAAACAAAACAAAACAAAAAGAAACAACATCCTGTAGGAACATGGGAATAAGAGACATTTTTGATCCTGATTTAACAATATAAATCTAGAAGAAAATGCCTGCAGTAAATAGCATCATTAATGCTGAATTTTTGAAACATTAATTTAAGCTAAATACAAGGTGCCTCCTTTCATTAAGTTTGCTCAATATTCTACTGAAAATCTTAAACAGTGCAATTAGGAAGCAAAAATGCATTTATAAGTTTTGAAAAGGTAAAAAAGTAACTGTGCCTATATTATTTAAATTCAGCTTATGAAGATAAACATCCCCAAAAGTCTACAGATCACTATTAAGTATAAGAAGTGAGTTTAGGGAAATTAGTGGACAAAGAGTTGTTAGATAAAACAGATTATTTTTATCAATATAGTATAAACTTAAAACACATATAAAATATTTATGCTTATAACATTTATAAGGTTTATAAAAGATAAAAAATAATTATCTAGCAATAAATTTACCAAAATCATACAATTATTTGGAGAAATTGTAAAATATAATTGAAAGTCGTCAGACACTTTAATAAAAGCAGAGATAAACCATGGTCATTCATAAGGAAACCTAGCATTGTAAACATATCTTGAGCAAAAATTAATTTATATAGATTGTTTTCAACCTTTTTGATCTGTTTAGTGCTTTAGCCTCCCCAAAATTATTAAAGACTACAGAGAGCTTTTGCTTATGTGGACTGCATCTCTCAACACTGATCTTCCTATAAATGGAAGTTCATAAAAATTTTAAATATGTATTTTTAGTTTATTTAAACTGACAAAATCATTAGACATAAACATAAATAGCACATATTAATATTTTATAAAAGATAACTGTTATTTCCAAAACAGATATTATAATGAAGAAGGTGACCTAATTTCTCTATTTTTAAAATATTTATAATATCTGACAACAGTTAGCTGGATTATGGTCTTCATTTCTGTAGCCTGTTGTAATGTGTACATGAGTAGGAGAAAGGAGAATCTTGAGGATCCTCTACAAAGGTCTTGGGATGTCTCGTGTTCTCGGGCTCTACGTTAAGAGCTGGTCTACATAATCGATGCATTCTAAAATGCCAAGAAGTTTTGTGTATCTGTGTGTGTGTTTGTCACGGGCAGTGGTGGTTATGTATAAGCCAAATAATATACTAGGGAAGACCTTCCTGAGTAGTATTTTAGTTTCTTCTTGATGTTGTAACAAATTACCTTGAACTCAGTGCCTTAAAACAGTACAGATTAATGATCTCATAACTCATGGACAGCACACGGAAATGTCCTCAGCTGGCGAACACCCAGGTATCCACAGGGCTGAGTTCCTTCCTGGGGTGCTGAGACAGATGTGATTCCTTGAATTCCCAACTTCTACAAGCCTCTGGTATTCTTGGCGGATGTCTCCTTCCCACTCTCAAAGCCAAGGATGACTAGTCAAGTCTCTGAATTCCATCATTCCAATTGCATTTCACATTTCCTTTTCTGGGTCTGACCCACCTAGGCAAGCCTTTTGCTGAGCAAAACCCTTGTGTTGAGCCCCAGATTATCCTGGAATCATCCAGGGTAATCTCCCCAAGTCAACTCCTTAATCACTCCTGTGAAGTTCACTTTGTAATATAAGATAGATGATCACATGTTCTGTAGATTAAGGTGCAGACATCTTTGAGTACCATTATTCTATCAAAAATGGGCACATAAGTGAAAAAAAATCACAGTGAAAAATAAACAAGGATCCAGAAACAGATCTATGAACATAAATGTATTTCGTTTCTGAGTGATTACATATAGCAAGGGGGTGTTATGCATATTTCAGTGAATATTTATATGAAATCAGTTATTCATATAAAAATTAATTGGATTTGTGTCATATCACACAAAACAAATCTTAGTAGGTTTAAAAAATTACACATAAAAATAAAAAATTTGATAAATTCTACTATGTTAAAAACTACTCTTAAGCAAGTAGAATTACAAAGACAGTAAAAATATAAATCAAAAGCAGGAGAAGATATTTGTGACCAGTAAATGATTGGTATTGAAAATGCACGAAGAATTCATGATTCAGAAAGAGAAGATAAAACCCAAGTGAGCTGTATGTAATCTATTCCCTCTTGCTAGGTTCATGAGTTATAGCACACTGTAACACACAGCATCACTTGTTAAAGCATCACCTCTTCACTCCATTTTATGGCAAAAATAGCATTCTATTGTACAGATATTCTGCAATCTGTTGATTCATTCATGCTTCGGGTTTAGGCTCTTTCTACATTTTTGCTGTTCTGAATAATGCTGCTATGAATATATGTACACACAGACTTGTTTGCATAGCTGTCTTCAGTTCTTTGGAGTACAGATGCAGGAGTTTAATTTCAGTGCACTATTGGACCTCCCAGGTGGCACTAGTAAAGACCCCACCTGCCAATGCAGGTCTGACCTAAAAGATGCTGGTTTGATCCCTGTGTGGAGAAGATCCCCTGGAGGAGAAAATGGTAATTCACTCCAGTATTCTTCCTCGGACAATCCTACGGACAGAGAAGCCTGGTAGACTGAAGCCCATAGGGTTGCAGAGAGTCGGACACAACTGAAGTGACTTAGCAAGCACGTGGTCCTCCTAGAGGCTTCCCAGATGGCACCAGTGTTGAAAAATCTTGACTCCCAAAGTAGGAGCCTCCAGTTGGACCCCTGGGTTGGAAGATCCCTTGGAGAAGGAAATGGCAACCCACTCTAGTATCCTTACCTGGGAAATTCCATGGACAGAGGGGCCTGGCAGGCTATAGACCATGGGGTTCCAAAGAGTCAGATACCACTGAAGCGACTCAGCACACAGCAAGCACACCTTTTTAATAATATAGTTTTCTAACGTTGAATATGGCATATTTTTGCATTTAATTAGATCTTGTTTAAGTTCTTTGAACAATCTCTGAAAGTTTCAGTGTAGAAGTTGGTGATAAAGAGGTGGTAAGCAGGTAAATTTTGATACNCAAGCACACCTTTTTAATAATATAGTTTTCTAACGTTGAATATGGCATATTTTTGCATTTAATTAGATCTTGTTTAAGTTCTTTGAACAATCTCTGAAAGTTTCAGTGTAGAAGTTGGTGATAAAGAGGTGGTAAGCAGGTAAATTTTGATACTGCAATTCTCTTTTATCAAAATTCACATCAGGTTTTTTTTTTTCATTAAGTATTCTTCTGGTTGTTGTAATGTTTGTTATTAGAGTTCAAAGTGCTGAATAAATTGATTTTAGCATTTTATTTTTTATTTTTTGCTGTCTTATCCATGGGTTTTCTGGAGGAACAGTGTTTTGCAGTTTCTTATTTTGTCATTTTTGAATATGTCCCTCTAAAAAAAATCCTTATAATATGAATTCTATTATTACAATTATTTTTTAAAATTTCTTTTTTTCTCTTATGTTTTGTTCGAACATGGCTTGTAGGATATTAGTTCCCTGACTAGGAATTGAACCTGGGCTAAAGCAATGAAAACCAAGAATCCTAACACTAGGCCACCAGGGAACTCTCTGCTTTTCCTTCCTATTCCTTCCTTGAATTACCTATTCAAGTCCTGTGCTCATTTTCTCTTTTTTTTAAGGTCTTCATTGAATTTATTACAATATTGCTTCTGTTTTATGGTTTTCTTTTCTTTCTTTCTTTTTTTTTTTTTTTATGGCCACATGGCATGTGGGATCTTATCTCTTAGCGGGGGTCAAACTCCCACCCCCTGCATTGGAAAGCAAAGTCTTAACCACTAGACTGCGAGGGAAGTCATCTGTGCTAATTTTCTATTGAGCTTTTTGTAGTTAGAATATAAAGAATTCTTATCACTTAACTATTTTGGAAATATGTTTCAGAATTTTTTGTACATCTTAAAAAGTTTTGCTTATGATGAACATTTAAAATATAAGATTATAACTATTAATATTACTCATTTTTCTTCTATAGTATTTGTCTCAAGTGTTATGATGCTTAGGAAGTCCTTCTCTCTCCCACTAATTGCATATATTATTCTTTTACTTTCCTATTTTCAATTATATGAAAAGTGTGAAAGTGAAAGTGTTAGTAGCTAAGTCATATTCCACTCTTTGCCACCCCGTGGATTGTAGCTTGCCAGGCTCCTTTGTCCATGGACTTCTCCAGGCAAGAATACTGAGGTGGATAGCCAGTCCCTTCTCCAGAATTACATGAAAACTTCACTCCAATTGCAAATTAACTTTCTATATAGCATATGATATTAATCTAAGTTAATACTTTTCTTTTAATTAACTTCTACAAGTCTGATTCCTATGTTCTAAAAGAAAAGAAAAAAACAAAAAACAGGGTTGATAAGCCATGTAGAATATTAACTTTATTATGTACTAACATTTTAGTTGCATCTTTTCTGAACTACCACTTGTATCTTTATCATGTGTTTAAGTATCTCTAATATCTGCTCTACTCTAAGCCTTAGTATTCTTTATAAAAATTGTCTTCACCTTAAGAGTGGGTTTATTCTCCCATATCGTTTTATCTACATAACATATATATCTCTCCACTTACAGACTTTTCCTAGTGACTGAATGGAAATAATTTACAGAGATTTGTATATTCATAATGTGTTGTTGTTCAGTTACTCAGTTATCTTCGATTCTTTGCGGCCCCATGAGCTACATAGAGCATACCAGGCTTCCCTGTCCTTCACTGTCTCCCAGGGTTGGCTCAAATTCATGTCCATTGAGCATCACCATTCATAGTGATGCTATCTAACAGTCTCATTCTCTGCTGCTCCCTTCTTTTTTTGCCTTCAGTCTTTCCAGCATCAGGATCTTTTCCAATGAGTCAGCTCTTTGCATCAGGTGGCCAAAGTATTGGAGCTTCAACTTCAGCATCAGTCCTTCCAATGAATGTTCAGGGCTGATTTTCTTTAGGTTTGACTGTTTTGATCTCCTTGCTGTCTGTGGGACTCTTGAGTCTTCTCCAGCAGCATAGTTTGAAAGCATCAATTCTTCACTGTTTAGCCTTTTTTATGGTCCAACTCTAACATCCATATAGAAAGAAAAGAAAGTGAAGTCACTCAGTCATGTCCGACTCTTGAGACCCTGTGGACTGTAGCCCACCAGGCTCCTCCATCCATGGGATTCTCCAGGCAAGAATACTAGAGTGGGTTTCCATTTCCTTCTCCAGGGTATCTGCCTGACTCAGGGCTTGAACCCAGGTCTCCTTCATTGCAGGCAGACGCTTTAACCTCTGAGCCACCAGTGAAGCCATATATGACTACTGGAAAAATCATATCTTTGACTGTATGGACCTTTGTTGGCAAAGCAGTGTCTTTGTCAAAACTTTCTTTCCAAGGAGCAAGCATCTTTTAATCTCATGGCTGCAGATACCATTCATAGTGATTTTGGAGCCCAAGAAAGTAAAATCTGTCACTGTTTCCACTTTTCCTCCTTCTATTTGCCATGAAGTGATGGGACTAGATGCCATGATTTTATATTCATAATAGAAAAAAAAAACCAACTTGTTTTTGTTTAGACATTAAGTGCCATTTTAAATTATTTTAACAAGCAAAATCAGGAAAATATGGGAACTTCATATGCCTCATACATTCTTAAAAAATGTGGGAGTGAACATAGGAAGCTGGCAGTCCTGATTTGTAGATGTGAGTTTATGCTCTGCTAATCAGTGATATCTAATTGTCTAAGTTATGTGGGGCTCAGGTTTCTCAAATGCAAATACAATGTCTTAACCAGCAAATGTAGGCAGCCATAATTTTTCTTCTCTAATATAGTTTATTACAAAGTGATAAATATAATTCCCTGTTCTGTATAGTAGGCCCTTGTTTATTTTATATACAGTGATGTGTATATGTTAATCCCAAACTCCTAATTTATCTCTTCCTTCTCTTTGGTAACCAGAAGTTTGTTTTCTATGCCTGTGAGTCTATTTCTGTTTTATGAATATGTTTATTTGTGTCATTTTATTCCACATGTAAGTGGTATCATATGGCATATGGTTTTCTCTGTCTGACTAACTTCACATAGTATGATAATCTCTAGGTTCATCCATGTTACTGCAAATGGCAAATATTTTGGATTTTTTTATGGTTGAGCAGTATTTCATTGTATATATGTGCCACATTTTCTTTCATTCATCTGTCAGTGGGCATTTAGATTGTTTTCCTGTTTTGGCTATTGTGGACAGTGCTGCAATAACAATGGGTTGCATGTACCTTTTCAAATAGTGTTTTTTTTTAATATATAAACCTAGGAATGAAATTGCTGAGTCATATGGCAGATCTATTTTTGGTTTTTTGAGAAACCTGCATGCTGTTCCCCATAGTTGATTGCACCAACTTACATTCCCACAAACAGTGAAGGAGGGCTTCTTTTCCGCCACACCCTCTCTTGCATTTAACCAGACTGATTTAAGAAAATATTGCTTCAATTTATGTCAGAGAATGTTTTAGGCAAACATAATTTTAACAAGGAATTTTCATATAGAATGTTGTGTAAAGTTATTTGATAAAACAAAATATGCTATACAAATATAAGGCAATCCCAGTTCAGTTCAGTTCAGTTGTTCAGTCATGTCTGACTCTTTGTGACCCCATGAATCGCAGCACGCCAGGCCTCCCTGTCCATCACCAACTCCTGGAGTTCACTCAAACTCATGTCCATCGAGTCAGTGATGCCATCCAGCCATCTCATCCTCTGTCATCCCCTTTTCCTCCTGCCCCCAATCCCTCCCAGCATCAGAGTTTTTTTCCAATGAGTCAACTCTTTCTCATGAAGTGGCCAAAGTACTGGATGCTGGGGTCGAGCCCCAGCAGAATCCAGGGGTACCCTCAGGAGAGACAACATCGGCATCAGGGGAGAGAGAGAGAAAGAGAGAGGGGCGGGGAGAGAGAGAGAGAAAGAGAGAGAGAAAGAGAGAGGGAAAATGACCCAGTGAGACCAAACTTCGGTGAGCAAGGCCCGTAACTTTATTTTCAAAAGGAATTTTTATACCTTGACTTGTACATAGAGGGAAATGAAAGATGCAAAGTCATGCAGAGTCAGCCCAAACATTACATCTGTTTTGTCTTTATCAAAATCAGGGTTTTTTTTGCATACCTTTCCCATAAACAATGTTGTGTACATTATCTTCTGGCCTTGGAGGCCTGTGGACATTTTATGACCCTCTTTTGATAAAGGCTGCTCAACCAGAAAACTTATTTTCCCTTGAAGTGTTTTTTCTTTATATTTCTAATCTGTGTCAGCCTCAGAAAGTGCTAAACAGAGTTACATTCTCACGGAGCAAAGGTGCAGTGAGTTACAACAAAGAAAGAATCTATTAGCTCAAAGATCTGATGTGGTTAATTCCAAGGCTACTAATTGTTTTTCTTGCATTCCAACTATGTTAACTGATGCACTCCCAGGCGCACAATGGATAAGGGATATGGGAACTTGGTAGCAAGCATTGGCTCAACAATGAAATCCTACACCAGCACTAATCTAATAGTTTTTAACTCTTCAAAAGGCTTTATATTTTTGGAATGTTTTAGGCTTCCCGTGCCTCTCATGTTTGGGAAGCTGTAAACAATCACATGCATAGCTGCAAGAGTCTCGATAAACCTGTCAGGCAAGCTAGAAAGCCATCATAGGGGTTTGAATAGAAATATTCCTTTTTTGCCCAAGAGACTTATCAACTAGAGCCCTAAGTTTATAGCCCCCTGTTAATGTCAGAAGAGTTGGTGAAAGGCACAAAATAGTAAGACAGACAGATTCTGGTTT
>SJYV01032147.1:2956-29983 GCA_006410875.1 Neotragus pygmaeus | reverse complement strand
GGACCCTCGGAGGGCCTGTCTCGCTGAAGTTTATGGGAGTCCCATTATACAAAGCTTACATGTGTCTGGCTGCACAACTCTGAACTTCATTTTCTTTGATTACTCTAAATGGATCTTGTTTGGTTATTTTATTAAAGCATGGAGCATTTTCAGTGAGGCATCCTATCAGCCTTCCTAAGCAGTGTGTCAACCTGTGGGCTTTCCGGGATGATAAGTCCACATCTCACTTATAACCCATTCAAAGGGGACGACCAGGGCATGGGAAGGAAGACTTATCTTAGACTAGGAAAAAATTCTGATTTCTTGTTACAAAAGGTTGACTTTAGTGTTGATAGGAAACGTTAACAGTGATAGGATAGTACAAACCCCCAATATTTTCTCAATTTTAACAACTAGAGGGGCTCAGCAAGTACCCGAACTCTGGCACATGCCCTGTCAAATGCCAGCTGTTCTGCACACTCACTGACCAGATGAGGGATGACAACCCCGAGCACCAACTCACATTTCTCACGAAACCGATGCTCTGTTAATGCGGGAGCTAATCACTATGCCACTTCCTTGGCTTCAATGTCTTGAATTCTTCTGCTTGCTTATGCCTGGGGCTTGGAGAACAGCTCACCCAAAGACAGGGCTTCCTAGGAGTTGCATGAATGAAATACCCCAGCCGAGCTCTAGTGCAATTGTTTGTCATCAAATATACATGAAGGGCCCGGGGCCCCACCTGACTACACGCGACCATTTTTACCTCGGTGTTTTCCATTGTGGCGACATGATCATAAACATATTAACAAGTCCTACAGTGTGATCAACAACAGATGTAGAATTAAAAGTGTTGACAAGTTGCATCAGGTATCTGGGCTTTATGCCTTTTCCACCACATCTAAATCCCACTGCTCCAGAAAACTGCCCCAGCAACTGTTCTCTCTGAAAAGCTGTTTGCTGGGAAAACATCCCTTTTCGTTTCATGCTTGGACTGGAGAAATAGACAGATTCCCTTGAAGCAGCTTTTGGGGAGGAAAATCTACTTTACAATGGCAACTACTTGTCACAGAATAGCTCCTAATTTTGAAATGGGAATCTTTTCACCATATGCACCTACTGAAAGAAATACTCTTTAAAAAGTTACTGAAATAAAGTCAGTGATTTGATTAACAACTATTACAATAAAATGGAAACATTTTATTTTTCAACTGCCATATGAAAAATAGATAGCCAATGAGAATTTGCTATTTGACTCAGCGAACTCAAACCAGCACTNACTGATGCTGAAGCTGAAACTCCAGTACTTTGGCCACCTCATGTGAAGAGCTGACTCAGTGGAAAAGACTGATGCTGAGAGGGATTGGGGGCAGGAGGAGAAGACAACGGAGGATGAGATGGCTGGACGGTATCACGGACTCGATGGACATGAGTCTGAGTGAACTCCTAGAGTTGGTGATGGACAGGGAGGCCTGATGTGCTGCAATTCATGGAGTTGCAAAGAGTTGGACACGACTGAGCAACCGAACTGAACTGAACTGAAAAAGCAATGGAACTTTTTGGTCAGTCCAGTAATTTTTGTGAATTATCTTTTCAGCTTCCTCCTCCCCCACCACCTTGCTCTTGGTGGAGGTGGGTGTTTGTTCTTAATGATTTTTAGAAATTCTGTTTCATGGCGGGGATGTTAATTTTATGTTAATATTGTTTTAGTAAAAAAAAAAAAAGTACTTATTTCGTAGTCATTTGGATTTTTTCCCCCTCTCTAGTTTACCTAAAGCAGTAAAAAGAAGAATCAACGCATTGAAGCAGCTCCAGGTGAAATGTGCGCACATAGAGGCCAAGTTCTATGAAGAAGTTCATGACCTGGAGCGGAAGTATGCAGCCTTATACCAGCCTCTCTTCGACAAGGTCAGGTGCTGTTAGTGAGTTTCAGATCTTTCTCCAGGAAAGACATCCAGAAATACCTGGGGATCACTGAATGTCTCTCCTTAAGCCTCAAAACTTAGCATCTTAAAACAAGCTATAAAAGCATCCAGTTTCCAGTCTTTTCATTCACAGTATTTACAGGTTCATTGTCTTGACTCTGGACTTTCTGAATAACTGTAAGCTCTTGTTTTTTACTCTTAGAGAAGGGAATTCATCACTGGTGACGTTGAGCCAACAGACGCAGAATCTGAATGGCACAGTGAAAATGAAGAGGAGGACAAATTGGCCGTAAGTTTCTTCATGAGCACACCGGTGGTCTGTTTCACTGCTGCTGCAAGTAAGACGGCCTTGGGTGGTTTTCCAGTGGTTAGGACTTGGTGCTTTCTCCGCCACAGCCTGGTTCTAGTCTAGTCTGGGGAACTCAGATCTCAAGCTGTGCAGTGCAGTGGGGGATGGGTAAAAAAAGAAATAAAGTGGCTTTCTTCTATGCAGAGGAGAGCTCCTAACAGTAGGTGTGGCTTCACCCTTAGGTTGAGTGTTTAGACTTCTTCAGGACGATGAAACAGGGTGGCTTGCAAGTCTGGCGTCTGACTGGCTCTGTCATTACCAGACCCGGTCCCCCTTCTCAGCCGTCTGGGGCAGGCTGCATGTAGTGCGGACCGTCTGGGGAGGCGAAGGAGGCAGAGAGCCCCCCAGGGGAGGGCACACCTGTGCCCAGGAGGGCAGGTCCTGGAGGCAGGGCGGCGGTGGGCAGGGCACACAGGACCTCAGAGCTGGCGAGGTGGCCCTGGTGCCCCTCACCACTGGACGCCAGGAGATGCTCTGACTGCCCCCTGCTGGCAGCCTTCTCCTGGGGCTGGTGACGGGCACCAGGCCAGCGCTGCGGCAGCCCCCACACGACCTGGTGCGCTCTGTCGCCTGGCAGCACATTGGAAGGCGTCCCTCTATCCCATAGTGTAGACGTTCAGAGAGGGCTTTTTGAAGTATATGCTATTTTTGGTCGCCGTGTGTCTTTTTGATCGCTTACAAGCACATCACGTCTGGTGTAGCGGAAGCTGTGCCTGTGGTAGTCCTGCATCAGGTCCTCGCTATGGGAGGAGACTCTGCCTTTGCCAGCTTGCAGAGCCCTGTCGTCATTTCCCCTGAGAATCATGCATCAGGGCTGTGACGGAGCAAAGACTCCCTTCCTCCCGGGCACATCACCTTCTTCTCACCACCCTGCTATTTGCATGCTCCCTCTGTCCCAACACCCCTGCAGCCTTGGGTGTGCAGCGTTGGCGGCATTGCTGTTGCGGAGGTCCTGGAGTGTCCTCTGATGGTGATTGTTCCGAGTGGGTGGCAAGCCAGTGCTGGGCGGCCTCTTCCCGTTGGGGGCCTGCACCAGTCCCCAGCTCTGCTCCTCGTGGTCTAGAATTATACTGAGGAATTACATCCAGATTTGGATGCCGGAAAGGCTTTGTTCCTCCGAGACATTTGAGAGTGATGGCACAGTGGTCCTGGAGATGCAGATTCAAAGACAAGGAGTTTGATAGAGGTTTTAATGGGATTCTGAAAGTATATTCTGTATTAAATACGCCACTGCAAAGTCTGTAAACTTGTTGCTTCATAATAAGCATTGTATTTTGTGCCTTTGTGTTTGCAGGGAGATATGAAAAATAAAGCCGTCATAGCAGAGAAAGAAGCAGCAGCAGCAGAGGAGCCAAACCCGAAAGGCATTCCGGAGTTCTGGTTCACCATTTTCAGAAACGTGGACATGCTGAGTGAGCTGGTGCAGGTAGGCTCAGGGCACCCTCCCACGTGGGCAGGCGAGCTGTTGGTGAGCTCGCAGCGGGTGTTGACGGCGGTGGGAAGGCCTCCTGTGTGGCCGTAGCTTGGTGGGGGAGTCAGCCGGGGCCCGGTGCCCTTGTGCTGCGGCGCCCTGGGAAGGCCTGCCTCGCGGAACCCCTGCCGAGCCCGAGGCAGCTTTGCTGTTGGTTGCAGCCTCGCCCCAGGAAGAGAGTGAACAGATTCCCGAGCCTTCCCCGCTTCACTTGCAGGATGTGGACACGAGAGAAGCGTGGGGACGAGGGCCCAGCTGGAAGCGCTGGTACTGAGGGCTCCAGCGTGTGCACAGGTGTACACATCCGTGTCTGTGCACGGTGACACACAGGCGCACGCTGACTTAGTCTTGTCTTTTGATTAATTTTTGAAATTTGGATTAGCCTGTCATGCAGTCTTGCTAATGGTACAAATATTTAACAAGTTGCTATTCTTCTTCTAATAATTTTCCTTGAAAGTCTTTTTTTCCCTCAATGGCAATGGCCAAGCTGTCTTTGTCTTGCTTCATGGAGCTTTCTGTAGTGAAACGGTGAACCACTTAAAAGGTGACAAACGTGACGTTCCCTGGGGTGAGTTTCCAGAATTCAGAAATCAGTACTGCTCAGAAGTCCACAGAGAGGTTGGGCTCTGTGTTTGGTTCAGATGGGTCAGCACAGTGCTTTCACATCGGAGAGCGTGGCCGTGGCGGGCGTGCAGATGGCGCTCGCTGCCGCAGAGAGGTCACGGCGGGCGTGCAGACGGCGCTCGCTGCCGCAGCTCCTGTGTGGTTCCAGGGCGGCAGTCGTTGCAGTTCAGAAACGCGCTGCGTTGCCGCCTCCGCCTGCCTTGTCTGACACATGTCTGGGCGCCGGGGCCTGAGAAGGCGTGGCAGGAATGAGCTCCTGCTCTCCGTCCAGGCTAGGGGATGTTTCGGATACGTGTATTAGAGTAGCCCTTACGTTCCTCTCTTTTCCTTAATGTGTGTGTGGGAGGACATTTGGCCCACAGTGTTGCGGGTGGATAGCCTGGTGGTTCAGTGACACACACACGTAGCTCCCGTTGCGGATTACTACAGGATGATGCCTAGTTCCCTGTGGTGTACAGTAAACCTTTGTTGCTTGTTGCATATCTTTATTTTTTAAATTAGAAATCTAGCATTCTATTCAGACTAAGTCAAACAAGTGGAAGCAAAATGTCATAAAGTTTTCTGGCAGGCAAAAATTTTAAGTTTTCTAAAATACATTATACACGCTATTATATATATATGTATACAAAAGCTTTTCTATGCTTGATAAAAACTTGCAAAAGAACATTAAAAACAAAGAGATGGAGAAATTGGAAAACAAATGGAATGAAATGCGAGCACCGAACACGAAAGAGAAAAAGGGAGGCAGAGGCGATGAGGGCCGGACCGGCCGGCTGTGCTCAGCAGGAGTGCGGCTGCGGCTTCGGAGGATAAAAGCACTGCCTGGGCGTCTGTATTTTCAGAAATTCCAAGAGTATTCTGATATACATCTGGTAGTCTTGGTGATACAGGAATCTATTGTTTTTTTTGTTGAGCAATCATGATACAATGATATTAAATGAGTAATAGTTAAAAAATCACAATAAGAAAAGATATTTATCAGTTTTCACAATCAATAGCCAGACAAAAAATTAAAACTAATTACAGTTGCCATAATGGGAACATGATTAACCTAACAGTAAAAAATAATTACTTACAATTTGCGGGGTCAAGCAGAGTGATATGGTCAGTGGAGGTGCGTATATGAAAAGCTTTGCAGACAAGCGAAAGTTAAGAAACTTCAGCACCACCAAACCAGCTCTGGAACACATGCTGAAAGGACTTCTCCAGGCAGGAAGCACAAGCCTATGTGTTCTGATCCAAGCTTCGCTTCCATAGGACAGGATGCGGTTTAAGAACAGTGGACCATTAGGGGTTCCGTGGGACAGGATGCGGTTTAAGAACAGTGGGCCATTAGGGGTTCCGTGGGACAGGACGCGGTTTAAGAACAGTGGGCCATTAGGGGTTCCGTGGGACAGGATGCGGTTTAAGAACAGTGGACCATTAGGGGTTCCCGGCCGCCCAGTCGTTAGGACGCTGTGCTCTCACTGCTGGGCCCAGGTTTCATCCCTGGTTGGTAATCCGAGTGGTGTGGTCCAAAAAGAGAAAAGGAAGAAAGAATACTGGATTGTGCTTTTAAGAGTGCCGTGAGCAGAAATTTATTGAGAAACTTGAGTAGTACCTGCTAGAAGCAGACTCTCACTGACTGTATGTCAGCGTCTCCCGGGCAACTTGGGAAGCAAAGCGGCGGTATCAGTGCCTCCACCCGTCAGTGAGGCTCTGAGGTGCTTGTCGAAGCTTGGGAGATTCGGATGTATCTTCCCGACTTTGAAAACTGTGGGGAGCAGCTTTAAATCAGCCCTCGAGTAGCTTCCACTGCTGGCCCTTAGTTTTGGAACTGCTCGTTTAGGCCATCGAACGTCCTCGCTCTCCGGTGTTGATCCCTGGCTGGTTGAGGAAGTGGGAGACCATCCTGGTGGTTTCACGATGACGGGCAGTCCCGTGGGCACTGCTGGTCTGACTGAGGAGGAGGGGGATCCCCGTGCATCACTGTGGAACCTTGCTTTCTGCTTCTGGAATTTGGAGTTGACGTCTCATATGGGTGTGGCCTCTAAGAACTGTTTTGAGCTTACCTTTTGTCCAGAGACTTGCAAGGTGCCTTTGTTATTGCTGGTTTTGTTGTTCTATACAGGCAGGCCTCGGAGACATTGTGCATTTGGTTCCAGCACCCTGCAGTCACGTGAACGTAGCATTAAAGTGAGTCATGTGAATTTTTTGGTTTCCCAGTGAATAATGAAAATTATGTTTGCACTATATTATAATCTGTTAAGTGTGCAATAGCATAATGTCTAAAAAACGTACATTTTTGTCGTTCAGTCACTCAGTTGTGTCTGACTTTTTGTGACTGCGTGGACTGCAGCACACCAGGCTTCCCTGTCCATCGCCATGTCCCGGAACTTGCTCAAAATCATGTCCATTGACAAAAATGTACATATGTTAATTTAAAAATACTTTATTGCTAAAAAATGCTAACCATTATCTGACAACCCAGGGTTAACAGAAGCCTTCAATTTGCAAAACAAAATCCAAAATATCTGTGAAGTGTGTTAAACGAGGTCTGCCTGTGGTGTAGAAAGAACTTAAAATTGGGAAGCTGGTAGTTTGCAGGCTTAATGAGCCTCAGGAAATCCTTTAGACTTCTGGGGTGAAGAAGTGACTGACTTACAAATAAAGCACCTTTCCTTAGTGTGTGATCTCTGGGTTTCAGGTCTTGTGATTTTATTTTTTTCCCCTGAGTTTTTCTCAAATAACTGGCGTGGTAGGCATGTACGTTTGAGTAAAGATGGCCTGTGAAGCCTAGAGCCGTCGTCAGATGCGCTTCTGTAGTGCCTGTCCTTAGGGTCTCGGATGCGCTTTGTAAGTGGTCCTGACATGAGTGACTGGATCCTTCCTGCCTTGTGCACTGGGGGAATGGCTGCCCAGGTCAGTAGCTTGTCCAGGCGTTTCTTTTGATCCTGTCTCTCTGGGGCTGTGAGGACCATCAGTCTGCACTGATGGCGTTTCTGGTCCGTCTGCACTGACAGCTGGGGGTGCTGGGAGAGCTGGCGGGTCTCCTGCCCCTTGGTGGGCTCCCATGGCCCCGCCCTGTGGCCACTCCGAGGCTGGTGGTGAGTGGACGTTTGGGTGGCTTCCTGGGAGGGCCAGGGCAGGGCTGATGATCCAGAGTCGAGGGGGAGGTGAAGCCCTGGCTCAGTGGAACAGGTTTGTGGTCTTCTGCCGCTCACCAGGACCTTCTTTTTTTCTCTTTGTGATTAGGAGTACGATGAGCCAATCTTGAAACACCTGCAGGATATAAAAGTGAAATTTTCCGACCCTGGACAGCCTATGGTGAGTACTGCCTGGGGTCAGAGGGTCAGGGTCCCGAGGGGGATGAGCTCGGAGCCAGCAAGAAACGCGCCTGCCTGCTGGGTGCCTCGAGTGACACGCCGCACTCCCAGTCTCCCGCATCGCTCCGCAGCGTGCAGGCCCGCTGGTGCCTTGCCCAGAGACGACGCAGGCCTCCCGCTGCCCGGGCGCAGGTGCGGCGCGCAGAGCCAGGCGGGCCTGCCAGCCGGGTGCTCACCGTGCCGCGCTCGGCTTTTTAGCCAGTTTATTTCCTCTGTCCTGTGGGCTGGGTCACCCTTCTCTCAGGTGTTCCCCAGGGTTTTGAGGATAGGATGTATATAGAGCCGGTCACAGAGGGGGGCGGGTGCGTCCTCAAGTACAGGCAGCACTTTAGCAGAGATTCTCGGGGCTGGGGGAGGCCGGCACCCTT
Source organism: Neotragus pygmaeus (assembly GCA_006410875.1). Lineage (NCBI taxonomy): Eukaryota > Metazoa > Chordata > Mammalia > Artiodactyla > Bovidae > Neotragus > Neotragus pygmaeus. The sequence goes on along the minus strand of SJYV01032147.1, from coordinate 21,902 downwards.
GGTTTTGAGAGTGACTCGGGTGGGTACGCTGGAGAGGCGTTCCTCTGCTCATTGAGCTGTGCTTCCCAGAATACTTGTTTCTGTGGGCTGCGCGCCGGTGAGTGAGCCTACCGGCCCCATTCTCTGCAGCAGTCTCAGCACGAGGCTGCCTGCGCTGGGTCCTCTCAGCACTGCTCCAACCTGCGGTCCCTCTGTGCCTGGCGGGGCCCACGCCAGCGCCCCAGCAGCTGTAGCGCCACCTGCTGCCCGCCTGCCCGCGGCTCTGTGTTTCAGGTCTTGGAGACATGGCACTTGGGGAGCGCAGGGCTTGTCCCCTTTCCTGTCCAGTGGGTGGCCTGGGGCCGCACACCTGTATCTGTCCCTTCCCTGCTGGCTGCACCCTGGAAGGATGTTCAGACACCCCTCTGCAGGTGGGGTGGGGGCACCAGCTGGAGTGATCACACGGTTTGGGGACCCTTCTGGTAGCGAGGGAACCCCCTCTTTCCCGCCACACCCCACTCATTGCAGGGCCTTCCCAGGTGGCACTCTTCACCCGGGTGAGGCTCGGCCCCGCACCCCTAGAGGCGTCCTGTGGCAGTCAGCTGTAGGGCACTCCGATGGATGTGAATCCTCGTCCCCTGGGGTGGTGGGGGTGTACGTGCGTATATATGTGATTTGATGATTCCTGCCTTCCTCAGCCCATCTGTCTTAGCTTCCCAGTGGACACTGGCGTGGATTGCCATGTGCTCCTTCAGGGGACCTTCCTGACTTCAGGGATCAAACTCGGGCCTCTTGCGTTCCTGCGCTGGCAGGGGGACTGTCTTACCACCATGCCGCCCGGGAAGCTCGTAATTACACACATACCCTCCCTCATGAGTCTCTCTCCCACCCACACCCCCACCATGTCCTCAACCAGACCGAGGCCCAGGAAAGAAGGAAAAGGAGGAAAATGTAAAGAAAGGAAGTAACACCCTTGGCTTGGAGAGATGACAGGGGAAGAGATGTGGGGAAAGAGGGAAGTGAGTAATTGTGTCTGTTCAGCAGTAGGGGGTGATAAAGGACAGCGGAACAGAGCTGTTGGTTAGTCCAGCCCAGTCCGCAGGGTGGCCTGTCCACACCTGTGGTCACGAGCTTCAGTAGTTCTGAAGGAAGAGCGTATGCTGCTGGAGCCCAGCGTGGAGATGGGTTTCCAGGGGACAGGTCAGGAGAGACCTGGGGAGGGATCTCACTGCCCATAGCTGCCTTCCTGTCTTGTACCAAAAGTTTGACTTCAGTTTTAGATTCAAAGGATTCAACAACGAAACAAACCTCTTGTTACACACAGTTTCAATTTTTTATAGAAGGTTATTTGACTTAATTAATAAAGTCATTAAAAGAAAAGAATAGAAATGATGGAAGTAACCTTGCGTGTGTTACCAGGTTGGGCCAGCAGCCTACACCCAGACGCCAGCAGGCTGGGGTCCTGGTTGGGAAAGGGTCCTGGGCGGTGTGTCTGCCCCGTGGGAGAGCCTTCAGATTGGAGTTTGGGGGTTTCCTGTTTACGGTCTCAGGCCATGAACCAATATCGTGATCAGTTTGTGCTCAGAAATGTAGCTCTGGTTTCACTTTAACTTTCAAAATGCTGTTTGTTTCATCTCTAAGATCTATTAGACCACGAGGGGCTTGCCAGGCCTCCAGGGGCTTAAGAGATTCCAGGACCCATTCCCTTCCTTATCTGGAGTGCCACCTGACTTGCTTGTGTTCACAGGAGATGCAGGTTTGATCCCTGGGTCAGGAAGATCCCCTGGAGGAGGGCATTGCAACCCTCTCCGGTATTCTTGCCTGGAGAGTCTCATGGGCAAGAGGAGCCTGGCGGGCTCCAGTCCATGGGGTCACAGAGAGTCAGACGTGCCTGAGCGTGCATGGTTTTTACCATCTGTTTGTTTCACCTTGTGCATCATAAGACTTCTTAGACCCCGAGGGGCTGGCTAGGCCACCTGCAGCTTAAGAGATTCCAGGACCCACTCCTTTTCTTATCTGGAGTGCCACCTGACTCTCTGTTTGCAGGCAGGCCTGGAATCCGGGCAGGTCAAGAGCAGGTCAGAGCCCTGCTCCCCGCTTCTGAAGCTGAAGCCTGAGCAGGACGGCGTGATAGAGTCCTGACTGCGGTTGGGTCTCCCAGAGCCGCGGCCTGTGCTTCGGCCTCCCTTCCCTGCCGCCTGGTCTCTGCCCGCCTGTGTCTGCCTCCCAGGCCTTCGTGGCCCTTCTCTTCCTCCTCCCCTTAGTTTGCCTAAGTTACTTTCCCAGCTGATTGTCGTACCCTGGGACATTTTTAAATGGGAAGAGCTAGCATTTAACTGGTAAGGCCTTGACCCCGGCTGCCTTCCGCCTGCTCCCGCAGAGTGATCCTCAGGTGACCTCATGGAGAGAGGGGCTTGGGATGCCATGTTACAGGCGAGGAAGCAGAAGCACAGGGAAGTTGAGTGACTTCCCAGAGTCTGACAGTGCTGATGGACAGAGGCCGTCCAGGCCCGGAGTGGGTCCTTTGGGCTGTCTGTGGTTCACTGAGCCCTGGGGAACCTGGGCTGAGGGGAAGGTCTGCACACGCTGCTGCTCCCGGCCAGGTGTTCTTCTCAAAGAGAACACGTTTCTCAAAACCGGACTATGGCGTCCCGGCTTGTTTCATTTTGCTAACTTTTGGTGTTGCAGAGTTGCCCTTGGCAGCACACGAGTGCCCTCACCTCCCCACGTGCTGGCCAGTGCTGCGTTCCTGGGACTTCTTACCCAGAGAGGGGGTCTCATTGTCTGTCTGTTCTGTTCTGCGGGCGTGCATGTCTTCTGTGTTGCCATTTGATTTGTTCCCACTGCTTTGTACCCGCTCTTGTCTGTTGAGCGCTTTGTGAGTGAAGGGTGGGTGCGTCCATGGTGGGTCCCAGAAGGCTTCTCTGCCCACGTGGAGTCTTGCGCTTTCACTGTGGGGCCGGGAAGGCACTGCTCTGCCCGACAGCGGCAGAGCTGGGGCTGGGCTGCCGCTGGCCTCGCCCTCCAGACCCCTGCCTGCTGTGACCGCGGGGGCAGGGTCCCAGGCAGCACGCCCACGCGTGCTCTCAGGGTGGGGGGGTCTCCCCAGCCTGGCTGGGCTCTGACTTGGGGCTGGGGGCTTTGCAGTAAAGACGTTCTCGTGACGTGGCCACACCGTCTGAGCTCTTGCGTATTCTGCCTTGGGGAGCTGGGGTCCAGTCCAGCAGGCACCATGTGGTTTGTAAAATCTGTCCCCAGTTATCTGTAGATTTTAAGTGGTGTTGATCCTGAGTTTGTTTGTTTGTTTTCCAGTCTTTTGTATTGGAGTTCCACTTTGAACCCAACGACTACTTTACCAATTCAGTCCTGACAAAAACGTACAAGATGAAGTCAGAACCAGACAAGGCTGATCCATTTTCCTTTGAAGGCCCTGAAATTGTTGATTGTGACGGGTAAGAAGGTGCCATTTAGTTTCTTTTTTCTGAAACACAGGACATGGTTTGAAAACGTCCCAAGTAAGGTAGCAGTTAAGAATAAAGCAAGAAGCCTTTTATCTGTTTAAAAGCCCAGCAGACAGAGATGGAATTCAATGAAAGAATCTGTCCCTTTGGGGATGTGATGGCCGGCGCGGGGAAGTGTGTCCTGTGGTTCCCTGGGCCAGCATGTAGGGTGGTGGCCTTGCTTCCCCAGTTTAATGCGGGCGTTGGGATACTGAGTCTCCCAGAGTGACGCAGAGACCGTGGTACTAGTCAGCTCCTCTTGGCAGGGCCCTGGTGAGTGAGCCGCTGGGTCAGTGCAGGCCCGCGTGAGCACGCATGGTCTCGGGACCAGCGCCCCTGGGCCACCAGGGAGAGCAGCTTAGAGCACGTCCTCTGGGTTGGTTTGAGACACTTTGGGAAATCATTTTATTCTTGACTGAAGCAGTTACTCACTGAACCGAGGACTCACCCTGATGAGTTTCTCTGTGTGAGTGAGTGTACAGAGCTTGGTTAAATTCTGCTGGACGTGGATGGCCAGAACGCTTCAGGAGGGTTGTGGCCCAGGCCCAGGCCCCCGAGTGAGCTTCCCCTCCGAGCACTCTCTCTTGGTCAGGGTGACGCAGAGGTCAGCCCTCTGAGGCCCGCCAGCGCCCTGGAAGCTGAGTGTCCTTCACTGGCCGTCAGTCTTGGCAATGGCCGGCGTGCTTTCCCCATCTAGTCCCGCTCACTTAGTTGTCTTGAGACCTTGTGCCTGAGTGGTGGCATCCTGTGCGCTGTGGGGTCTGTAAAGGGGCAACAGTGACGAGCTGCTGACCGGGCGTGGTCATGGGAAGGACCTGGCGGGACCCTGTGCAGCGTCTGCGGGGCCGCTGTGCGGCCCTCCTGCGCCCGGGGCCTCCACCGCCTCGAGGAGCACCCAGTGCCCGCTCGCGGGTACTTGCATCAAGTTTCCAGTGAAGCACCGAGCTGAGACCTGCTTGCTGGGCACACAGTGACCACGGTCTTATCCCTGTAGGTGTACCATTGACTGGAAGAAAGGAAAGAACGTAACCGTCAAAACCATCAAGAAAAAGCAGAAACATAAGGGCCGAGGCACCGTCAGAACAATCACCAAGCAAGTCCCCAGCGATTCCTTTTTCAACTTCTTCAGCCCGCTGAGAGGTGAGCGGGCTGGGTTGAGCTGCCTGGGTTGTGGCTCCTGTACAGACGCGAACGGAATGCCGGCCGCCGTCAGGGTGTCCCCCGGGCCTCTGGCGGGCACAGTGCTGTGGGTTGCCCTGCCAGCTGTGGCTGTCGTGGTGGGCCCATGGGTGCCCGTCCTGGCAGGAAGCCCCCAGCCAGCCCTCAGCCCCGGGGAGGGGCCCGTGGGTGCTCTCACAGGCACACAGCTTGCAGGTCGTCCCCCCACCCCTCTCAGACTGGGCTGTGGTTTTCTCTGCGCACCTCGGTGTGGAGCGCGAGGCGGTTGGGCATTAGGTATTGTGACAGCCGTGGGCTTTGGGCAGAGTCGGGGCTGGGCAGCGTCGCCCGTCCTCCCCTCCCCCAACTCCAGACGCGAAATGAGGCTCGGAGGGCTGAGAGCACAGTTGCACGGCCGTCTTCACGTGACGTCCTACTCCCGAGAATTCGACAGCCAGACCTGCTGGCCGTGCTGGGATACGGACATGAGGGGAGGACACTGTGTTTTCCGTGAACAGGGGCCAGTGAGGAAGCGGCAGCCCTGCTCCAGGGCACGGTGGCCCTTCGGGCTGTCTGTGGGGGCCACCCCGCGGCGTCGCGGGGCTCTGCCCCGAGCATGTGTTGGGCTGCCCGTCCCCATCCGGGCGCTTGTGTCTCACTGTTGTGACTGTTGTCTCGGTTTGTTCTTGAGCCTGAAAGGTCCCAGGGTGTGTCAGTTTAGGGGATAAGATCAGCTGTAAACATGGTTCTCAAATTTCCTTGTTTGGAAAGATCCCTTTCAGAGCCTTGCTTGGGGATGTTGGAGGTTTCCTGTGTGAACTCACCGTGAAGAAGAGGGGGTTTGAATCCTAAATTCACTGAGCTTGTTGGACTTCCAGATAATTAGTAGCAGTTAAGATGGAATTAAGTGGACCTGAAGACTTGGGGGGAGTTTAGCAGGGCTCAGAAACTGTCGTGGCGGTTTGTTCAGTTGCTCGGTCGTGTCCAACTCTTTTCAACCCCACGGGCCGCAGCACGCCAGGCTTCCCTGTCCTTCACCATCTCCCGGAGCTCGCTCAGACTCAGGTCTGTCGAGTCGGAGATGCCTCCAGCCGTCTCCCCTTCTGTCCTCCCTTCCCCTCCTGCTTCGTGTTGTGGTTGCTCAGCTCTGAAAGGTATCAGAAGTCGCTAAGCTGTGTACTTGAAGTGGGTGAGTGTTGGGGGTGTCACTGCATGGAACAATCAGGCAAGTGACACGCTCTCTGAAGATGAACAGAGGGAGACAGTGGGGAAAGACGATGGCGCGTCCAGGAAGCAACCAAGAGGACTGTGCAGATGTGGGAGCGAACACTGCGAGTCCACGCCCCCTCAGTGTTAGTCCCGCTAAACCGGCCCAGCAGTCGGTGAGCAAGCCCCTGCGACTGCTGCCTCAAGGCCAGAGTGCAAGAACCTGCCTCTTGCTTGCACGTGAGGCTGGGGGCGCCCTGGAGGGGGCTCACACCCCACCTTGCTGGGCCGCTCACTGGGCCTGCTGCCCAGGGACAGGCCTCACAGCGGCGGGGCGCCGGGGAGTGGGGGCAGCGCGTGCCCGGCAGGAGCCTCGCGCCGCACAGGCGTCCCCGGGCCTGCCGGGCGCGGGCCAGGCCACTCGTCTGCCGCGCCTGGCTCTGTGCTGCGCTGTCCTGGCGCTTGGCGCCGGAGGCTCTGTGGCTCAGCTTCCGTGCAGGCTGTGGGTAGCTGCCACCGGCGGCGCTCGTGCCGGCGCCCTGCGCGCCGGGAGCCGTCCCCTCCCTGCTCCCTTGAAGCAGACAGAAGCAGAGCCCCAGCCTAGCTGAGGTGCAGCGCCTCAGTGCCCTGAGGAGGGACTTAGAGCTTCCTGTTTTCTGTTGACTCACCACACGGAGTTAGACGAGGCGAAACACCGCCCGAAGCACAGATAGACTGAGACCCTGCGGTCTGGCCCCCGGTGTGCCGTTCCACTGTCAAAATTTTAACCCTCTGCGCGTTCTCTCCTGAAAGTGGCCTTCTGCAGCTGGGCCTGGGGGCCAGGAGACGCTGGGCAGCTTCAGTTTGCGGTGGGAGGAGCAGGTGGGGGCACCCCGCTTTGGCGATTTCTGGTCTACCATGCTGCTTACCTGTCAGCCGAGTGCCCCGTGTGGGCTCTAGAAAGGCTTGGTTATCTGTGTAATCAGATGTTTTCTTTTTTTCTAGCATCAGGAGATGGAGAATCACTGGTAAGATTTACATCGTTAATAAGAGTCTATTCTGCTGTTAAGGCCTATTTCCCGACTAGTTCACTGCTTCCTTTTTAACCTGTTCCTGCTCCCTTAAAAACCAGGGGTGAGCCTGTGTCCACTCTACTGTGGTGTGGGACAGAGGCGTGCTCTGCGGTGGGCCTCAGGGCTCAGCCTGCGCCCAGCACTTCGCTGCCTCTCCTGTAACATGGCAGCGCGGGCAGTGGGGTGGGGTCTGGTGAGAGGAGGTGGCACTCACCCCGTGGAGACAGGTGAGCACTGAGCTTCCCCTCCAGGATGAAGACTCCGAGTTCACGCTAGCCTCCGACTTTGAGATCGGACACTTCTTCCGCGAGCGGATCGTGCCCCGCGCCGTGCTCTACTTCACGGGGGAGGCCATCGAGGACGATGACAATGTAGGTGGCCCGGCGGCGGCGGGGGCGGGGGGCGCGAGAGTGCCCGGGGGCCCATGCAGTGGTCAGCGCTCTCCGGAGCCTGGGGGGAGGCATGGCCGAGGCGTCCTGGAGCAGAGCACCCCTGCCTGAGTCAGCCTGTGCAGTGACGCCGCTCAGGGNTGCAGCACGCCAGGCTTCCCTGTCCTTCACCATCTCCCGGAGCTCGCTCAGACTCAGGTCTGTCGAGTCGGAGATGCCTCCAGCCGTCTCCCCTTCTGTCCTCCCTTCCCCTCCTGCTTCGTGTTGTGGTTGCTCAGCTCTGAAAGGTATCAGAAGTCGCTAAGCTGTGTACTTGAAGTGGGTGAGTGTTGGGGGTGTCACTGCATGGAACAATCAGGCAAGTGACACGCTCTCTGAAGATGAACAGAGGGAGACAGTGGGGAAAGACGATGGCGCGTCCAGGAAGCAACCAAGAGGACTGTGCAGATGTGGGAGCGAACACTGCGAGTCCACGCCCCCTCAGTGTTAGTCCCGCTAAACCGGCCCAGCAGTCGGTGAGCAAGCCCCTGCGACTGCTGCCTCAAGGCCAGAGTGCAAGAACCTGCCTCTTGCTTGCACGTGAGGCTGGGGGCGCCCTGGAGGGGGCTCACACCCCACCTTGCTGGGCCGCTCACTGGGCCTGCTGCCCAGGGACAGGCCTCACAGCGGCGGGGCGCCGGGGAGTGGGGGCAGCGCGTGCCCGGCAGGAGCCTCGCGCCGCACAGGCGTCCCCGGGCCTGCCGGGCGCGGGCCAGGCCACTCGTCTGCCGCGCCTGGCTCTGTGCTGCGCTGTCCTGGCGCTTGGCGCCGGAGGCTCTGTGGCTCAGCTTCCGTGCAGGCTGTGGGTAGCTGCCACCGGCGGCGCTCGTGCCGGCGCCCTGCGCGCCGGGAGCCGTCCCCTCCCTGCTCCCTTGAAGCAGACAGAAGCAGAGCCCCAGCCTAGCTGAGGTGCAGCGCCTCAGTGCCCTGAGGAGGGACTTAGAGCTTCCTGTTTTCTGTTGACTCACCACACGGAGTTAGACGAGGCGAAACACCGCCCGAAGCACAGATAGACTGAGACCCTGCGGTCTGGCCCCCGGTGTGCCGTTCCACTGTCAAAATTTTAACCCTCTGCGCGTTCTCTCCTGAAAGTGGCCTTCTGCAGCTGGGCCTGGGGGCCAGGAGACGCTGGGCAGCTTCAGTTTGCGGTGGGAGGAGCAGGTGGGGGCACCCCGCTTTGGCGATTTCTGGTCTACCATGCTGCTTACCTGTCAGCCGAGTGCCCCGTGTGGGCTCTAGAAAGGCTTGGTTATCTGTGTAATCAGATGTTTTCTTTTTTTCTAGCATCAGGAGATGGAGAATCACTGGTAAGATTTACATCGTTAATAAGAGTCTATTCTGCTGTTAAGGCCTATTTCCCGACTAGTTCACTGCTTCCTTTTTAACCTGTTCCTGCTCCCTTAAAAACCAGGGGTGAGCCTGTGTCCACTCTACTGTGGTGTGGGACAGAGGCGTGCTCTGCGGTGGGCCTCAGGGCTCAGCCTGCGCCCAGCACTTCGCTGCCTCTCCTGTAACATGGCAGCGCGGGCAGTGGGGTGGGGTCTGGTGAGAGGAGGTGGCACTCACCCCGTGGAGACAGGTGAGCACTGAGCTTCCCCTCCAGGATGAAGACTCCGAGTTCACGCTAGCCTCCGACTTTGAGATCGGACACTTCTTCCGCGAGCGGATCGTGCCCCGCGCCGTGCTCTACTTCACGGGGGAGGCCATCGAGGACGATGACAATGTAGGTGGCCCGGCGGCGGCAGGGGCGGGGGGCGCGAGAGTGCCCGGGGGCCCATGCAGTGGTCAGCGCTCTCCGGAGCCTGGGGGGAGGCATGGCCGAGGCGTCCTGGAGCAGAGCACCCCTGCCTGAGTCAGCCTGTGCAGTGACGCCGCTCAGGGTTTCCTCTCAAGACCCACGGGCGCGCTGCTCGTGCAAGCTGTGTGGCTGGGGTGGCCCCCAGATGTGGGGACTGTCACTCAGCGCCATGTGGGGGCTCTCGGAGCCGAGTCATGCTGGCACGTGGCGTGTTGACTACAGAGAGAACCTCACGCTTCACAGCCCTTTCCCGTCGGTCTGGAGGAGCTGGCCTCTCGCAGGCAGAGCATGGGAGCAGGGCCCCTGCGCCTGCCTGGCCAGCTGTCCCTGAGCCATCGCCCGAGACCACTCTCCCTGTGGCCACGGCCCGGGGCGCTGCCAGCCTTCTTGCTGTGTGGAGAGGTTTCCGTCCTGTCGTGTTACTGGAAGTGGCTTGGTTGACGTTTACTCCCTTGTGTTGAGCACCCTGGGGTGTCCTTTCTGGTGAGGCCTGGGGGGCTCCTGGCCAGCAGCAGAAGCCGGGCGGGTCTGCGCTGCTCCGCACCCTCCTGTGTGCTGCCAGGCCCTGGGGCGGCGAGCATGGGCCAGCCCAGGTGTGCGGCTGCATCGCCTGAGACTAGTGGACTTCTTAGGTGCAGTCTGCCCAGCCCCAGGAATCCAGGAACACAGACACACACGGCATGGCATATTGGGGGGTCATGAAAGCACCCGGCTTGTTGCTCAAACTTCAGTTTAGGAAACGGTGGTTGTACAGATTATGATCCAGTGCCGTCCAGTAGCACTCTCTCCAGCGAGGGCAGCGTCCTGCACTCTGTCCGCTGCGGCCGGGCTGACACTGCGTGACGCTGGACGACGTGAGTTACGGCCGTTGGCAGCTGAGGAGCCAGAAGATTGGCTTTATCTAATCTGGCCAAGAAAGATCTCGTGGCTGCACGCTGGAAACCCCCTCCAGACAAGGGTCCACAGGCCTTCTGGTGATCACATACCCGCCGTTGTAAACACCTGATTATGCAGTGTGTGTTTGTTTACTCACAATACACGCGGGGCAGCTACTCTTGGTGACATCTGTGTCTGGTGTTACTACTGATGCCATCGGCCACAAACCACAGGTTCACGGTGTGGTCCAGGGGCTCACTCAGCCTACAGGCCTGGAGCCCCAGTCCTGCAGGTTCCCGCGTGTGTGCTGGAGCTGACGTAACGCTCCAGCTACTCCTCAGGCTCCTGACCCAGGAAGCGCAGTGGGGACAGGCACGCGAGCCCCGGTGCCAGACTTGCTTGGAGCAACACAGGCTGGGCAGCGTATCGGGGTGGCATGCATGCAGGCGTTTGGACTTGGGCTTCCACCCCAGCGTGGGTCACCTTGCTTGGAGCCTTGGCTCTGCCAGAGTTTGAGGTGGCCGCACAGAGCTCTCAGAGGACGGTCCAGGGTGGAACGGTGCCCGTGGGGCCTCAGGAAACCAGCGCGTGAGCCTGTGCGAGGCTGGTTCCTGTGAGACGGGCCGCCCAGCACTGTCAGAGGCTGCTTAGGACACGGGTTAGGGAGGAGCCCGCGATGTCCCCACCCCGCTGCTGCTCGGGCCGAGGGGGTGTGCAGACACTGCTCTGCTGAGTGCCTTGGAGCTGTTGCTGAGGACTGTGGGAGGGGGCTTCCAGGAAGAAAGATGGTGAGAGAAAGCCTGCTCCTTCTGCAGGTGCCTTGTTGATGCAGCCGACGGGAATGAGGTGCATGTAGTTTTGTTTGCTTCTGGGAGCAGCCTCGTATCTGGGGCTCAGCTGGGAGCCTGACTAGCAGTATCTTTGGACACACACGAGGTTGGATCCAGACGTTCATTCAGCCGCAGTGTTGGAGTGTCTCCTGGCATAGTTTAAACACCAAGGTTCTACTACATCTCTAGATACAGATGAACGGTCTCCCCTGTCTGAGATGCAGTGTGACCCTGAGAGTCCTGTGTGTATTGCAACCGTGCGGCTGGTTGGCTTCGAGCAGACTGTTTTCCTGGTTGGACATGGCGCACCCCCAAGCTGACCGGCTTCTGTGCCCCACCCCCACCCGTCATCTTTGTTTGGGGTGGTTTTCAGATACCTGGCGTCCCACGAACATGGCAGGATACGGCAGGAAGCTGGCTTCTGCTCGGAGGCCGGGCCACTGTGGACATGGGGCAGGGGCTGGGTCTGGGTCAGGTTGCCACCGTGTTTTGTGAAAATCTCTTTCCTTCCCTTGCAGTTTGAAGAAGGGGAGGAAGGAGAAGAGGAGGTAAGAGCTGGCTCGCGTGAGATGCCGTTACCCGAGGCGGTCCTTGGCCCTCTCTCCTTAGTGGATGGAGGCTCTGGGGTCTAGCTGGCCCCGGTACACTTGTCTGCTGGGGACCTGCCCCGGAGGCCCTCGGCCCTGGCGAGCACTTGCCAAGACGCAGCAGATGGGCGGCAGTGTCGAGCTGGACCCTGCAGTTGGCTTATGAAAGTGCATCGTTAAAATAACCATTTAGCAAACAAAATCCACTTGTTGAGCAGTATGTTTATTTCAGGGTCGTCTGAAAAAAGCGTCCAAAGGAGGGATTTGGTTGAGTGTGGGTTATAATGATTGTAGCCAATTTCCTTGTGAATCAGAGGAGTCCTGTCTGTTTAGCTCGTTGTCCTTCCTTTCGATGCAGGAGTTAGAAGGAGACGAGGAAGCAGATGATGATGACGACACCGAGATTAACCCCAAGGTGAGTTGTCAGGAATCCCCGCACCTGTGTCTGCTACACTGCTGAGCTTTTAAAACACATTCCTAGCTTTGAGCCAGACTGTTATGAACACGTGCCTGTCATTCTCTAATTAGAAAAGTGAAAATTGTACCAGAAATATACTCAGATGACGAGCTGCTTAGATACCTGCCAACAGTTTGAGTGTTGAATGGCTTCCAGCTCTTTCTCAGTCTGTCCTTGTTTATGTGAACTTACTCTGGAGAGCAGCTCGACGTTCCTCAGCTTTATGGTATAGTTGGCAGCATGAGTAAACCTTTTTGTTTTGTGTTTGTTTTTGGAAAAAGTACAGAGATAGTTTGGTTTGTCTTGATGACGAGAATAAAGAAGCAGTAGGTGTAATTTCACAGTTTAAACTGGACTGAGACTAGTGAGGAGATACGTCTCAGTAGCTTAGATAATTTGAAATATACCAGGAAGCTTTGCAAAAACCAACAAAGAAACAGCTGATGAGGATGAGTGGCGGTCCCGGTAATTTCACACATGAGTGAGGTCTGACCTGCCGTCTTGGGAGCTTACCCCCAGGAGCGCGCCGCTCCACACGTGCTTTAAACGCAGGGCTGTTTCCGTGCTGCTCTGAAGCTGCACTGAGAGCCACTCTTCATGTGCTCACGTGAGATTTACGGCTCGCCTGCCCCTCAGGGCGAGGTGTGTCACAGCCGGCAGAAGGCCAGCTGTGCCCTGCGCTGTGGGCTCTAAGTAGACGTGGTTGGCAGTCTCCCCACTTGGGCCCGAGGCTGGCCTTGTGTCACTGGGTCTGAGCGCTCTGTGGCACCAGCTGTGTCTGCGAGTGCACGCTCACAGCGGTGCTTCCTTCTGGGAAAGGGGGTGAGTGCGTTTACCACCTCAGNCTTCCCCTCCTGCTTCGTGTTGTGGTTGCTCAGCTCTGAAAGGTATCAGAAGTCGCTAAGCTGTGTACTTGAAGTGGGTGAGTGTTGGGGGTGTCACTGCATGGAACAATCAGGCAAGTGACACGCTCTCTGAAGATGAACAGAGGGAGACAGTGGGGAAAGACGATGGCGCGTCCAGGAAGCAACCAAGAGGACTGTGCAGATGTGGGAGCGAACACTGCGAGTCCACGCCCCCTCAGTGTTAGTCCCGCTAAACCGGCCCAGCAGTCGGTGAGCAAGCCCCTGCGACTGCTGCCTCAAGGCCAGAGTGCAAGAACCTGCCTCTTGCTTGCACGTGAGGCTGGGGGCGCCCTGGAGGGGGCTCACACCCCACCTTGCTGGGCCGCTCACTGGGCCTGCTGCCCAGGGACAGGCCTCACAGCGGCGGGGCGCCGGGGAGTGGGGGCAGCGCGTGCCCGGCAGGAGCCTCGCGCCGCACAGGCGTCCCCGGGCCTGCCGGGCGCGGGCCAGGCCACTCGTCTGCCGCGCCTGGCTCTGTGCTGCGCTGTCCTGGCGCTTGGCGCCGGAGGCTCTGTGGCTCAGCTTCCGTGCAGGCTGTGGGTAGCTGCCACCGGCGGCGCTCGTGCCGGCGCCCTGCGCGCCGGGAGCCGTCCCCTCCCTGCTCCCTTGAAGCAGACAGAAGCAGAGCCCCAGCCTAGCTGAGGTGCAGCGCCTCAGTGCCCTGAGGAGGGACTTAGAGCTTCCTGTTTTCTGTTGACTCACCACACGGAGTTAGACGAGGCGAAACACCGCCCGAAGCACAGATAGACTGAGACCCTGCGGTCTGGCCCCCGGTGTGCCGTTCCACTGTCAAAATTTTAACCCTCTGCGCGTTCTCTCCTGAAAGTGGCCTTCTGCAGCTGGGCCTGGGGGCCAGGAGACGCTGGGCAGCTTCAGTTTGCGGTGGGAGGAGCAGGTGGGGGCACCCCGCTTTGGCGATTTCTGGTCTACCATGCTGCTTACCTGTCAGCCGAGTGCCCCGTGTGGGCTCTAGAAAGGCTTGGTTATCTGTGTAATCAGATGTTTTCTTTTTTTCTAGCATCAGGAGATGGAGAATCACTGGTAAGATTTACATCGTTAATAAGAGTCTATTCTGCTGTTAAGGCCTATTTCCCGACTAGTTCACTGCTTCCTTTTTAACCTGTTCCTGCTCCCTTAAAAACCAGGGGTGAGCCTGTGTCCACTCTACTGTGGTGTGGGACAGAGGCGTGCTCTGCGGTGGGCCTCAGGGCTCAGCCTGCGCCCAGCACTTCGCTGCCTCTCCTGTAACATGGCAGCGCGGGCAGTGGGGTGGGGTCTGGTGAGAGGAGGTGGCACTCACCCCGTGGAGACAGGTGAGCACTGAGCTTCCCCTCCAGGATGAAGACTCCGAGTTCACGCTAGCCTCCGACTTTGAGATCGGACACTTCTTCCGCGAGCGGATCGTGCCCCGCGCCGTGCTCTACTTCACGGGGGAGGCCATCGAGGACGATGACAATGTAGGTGGCCCGGCGGCGGCAGGGGCGGGGGGCGCGAGAGTGCCCGGGGGCCCATGCAGTGGTCAGCGCTCTCCGGAGCCTGGGGGGAGGCATGGCCGAGGCGTCCTGGAGCAGAGCACCCCTGCCTGAGTCAGCCTGTGCAGTGACGCCGCTCAGGGTTTCCTCTCAAGACCCACGGGCGCGCTGCTCGTGCAAGCTGTGTGGCTGGGGTGGCCCCCAGATGTGGGGACTGTCACTCAGCGCCATGTGGGGGCTCTCGGAGCCGAGTCATGCTGGCACGTGGCGTGTTGACTACAGAGAGAACCTCACGCTTCACAGCCCTTTCCCGTCGGTCTGGAGGAGCTGGCCTCTCGCAGGCAGAGCATGGGAGCAGGGCCCCTGCGCCTGCCTGGCCAGCTGTCCCTGAGCCATCGCCCGAGACCACTCTCCCTGTGGCCACGGCCCGGGGCGCTGCCAGCCTTCTTGCTGTGTGGAGAGGTTTCCGTCCTGTCGTGTTACTGGAAGTGGCTTGGTTGACGTTTACTCCCTTGTGTTGAGCACCCTGGGGTGTCCTTTCTGGTGAGGCCTGGGGGGCTCCTGGCCAGCAGCAGAAGCCGGGCGGGTCTGCGCTGCTCCGCACCCTCCTGTGTGCTGCCAGGCCCTGGGGCGGCGAGCATGGGCCAGCCCAGGTGTGCGGCTGCATCGCCTGAGACTAGTGGACTTCTTAGGTGCAGTCTGCCCAGCCCCAGGAATCCAGGAACACAGACACACACGGCATGGCATATTGGGGGGTCATGAAAGCACCCGGCTTGTTGCTCAAACTTCAGTTTAGGAAACGGTGGTTGTACAGATTATGATCCAGTGCCGTCCAGTAGCACTCTCTCCAGCGAGGGCAGCGTCCTGCACTCTGTCCGCTGCGGCCGGGCTGACACTGCGTGACGCTGGACGACGTGAGTTACGGCCGTTGGCAGCTGAGGAGCCAGAAGATTGGCTTTATCTAATCTGGCCAAGAAAGATCTCGTGGCTGCACGCTGGAAACCCCCTCCAGACAAGGGTCCACAGGCCTTCTGGTGATCACATACCCGCCGTTGTAAACACCTGATTATGCAGTGTGTGTTTGTTTACTCACAATACACGCGGGGCAGCTACTCTTGGTGACATCTGTGTCTGGTGTTACTACTGATGCCATCGGCCACAAACCACAGGTTCACGGTGTGGTCCAGGGGCTCACTCAGCCTACAGGCCTGGAGCCCCAGTCCTGCAGGTTCCCGCGTGTGTGCTGGAGCTGACGTAACGCTCCAGCTACTCCTCAGGCTCCTGACCCAGGAAGCGCAGTGGGGACAGGCACGCGAGCCCCGGTGCCAGACTTGCTTGGAGCAACACAGGCTGGGCAGCGTATCGGGGTGGCATGCATGCAGGCGTTTGGACTTGGGCTTCCACCCCAGCGTGGGTCACCTTGCTTGGAGCCTTGGCTCTGCCAGAGTTTGAGGTGGCCGCACAGAGCTCTCAGAGGACGGTCCAGGGTGGAACGGTGCCCGTGGGGCCTCAGGAAACCAGCGCGTGAGCCTGTGCGAGGCTGGTTCCTGTGAGACGGGCCGCCCAGCACTGTCAGAGGCTGCTTAGGACACGGGTTAGGGAGGAGCCCGCGATGTCCCCACCCCGCTGCTGCTCGGGCCGAGGGGGTGTGCAGACACTGCTCTGCTGAGTGCCTTGGAGCTGTTGCTGAGGACTGTGGGAGGGGGCTTCCAGGAAGAAAGATGGTGAGAGAAAGCCTGCTCCTTCTGCAGGTGCCTTGTTGATGCAGCCGACGGGAATGAGGTGCATGTAGTTTTGTTTGCTTCTGGGAGCAGCCTCGTATCTGGGGCTCAGCTGGGAGCCTGACTAGCAGTATCTTTGGACACACACGAGGTTGGATCCAGACGTTCATTCAGCCGCAGTGTTGGAGTGTCTCCTGGCATAGTTTAAACACCAAGGTTCTACTACATCTCTAGATACAGATGAACGGTCTCCCCTGTCTGAGATGCAGTGTGACCCTGAGAGTCCTGTGTGTATTGCAACCGTGCGGCTGGTTGGCTTCGAGCAGACTGTTTTCCTGGTTGGACATGGCGCACCCCCAAGCTGACCGGCTTCTGTGCCCCACCCCCACCCGTCATCTTTGTTTGGGGTGGTTTTCAGATACCTGGCGTCCCACGAACATGGCAGGATACGGCAGGAAGCTGGCTTCTGCTCGGAGGCCGGGCCACTGTGGACATGGGGCAGGGGCTGGGTCTGGGTCAGGTTGCCACCGTGTTTTGTGAAAATCTCTTTCCTTCCCTTGCAGTTTGAAGAAGGGGAGGAAGGAGAAGAGGAGGTAAGAGCTGGCTCGCGTGAGATGCCGTTACCCGAGGCGGTCCTTGGCCCTCTCTCCTTAGTGGATGGAGGCTCTGGGGTCTAGCTGGCCCCGGTACACTTGTCTGCTGGGGACCTGCCCCGGAGGCCCTCGGCCCTGGCGAGCACTTGCCAAGACGCAGCAGATGGGCGGCAGTGTCGAGCTGGACCCTGCAGTTGGCTTATGAAAGTGCATCGTTAAAATAACCATTTAGCAAACAAAATCCACTTGTTGAGCAGTATGTTTATTTCAGGGTCGTCTGAAAAAAGCGTCCAAAGGAGGGATTTGGTTGAGTGTGGGTTATAATGATTGTAGCCAATTTCCTTGTGAATCAGAGGAGTCCTGTCTGTTTAGCTCGTTGTCCTTCCTTTCGATGCAGGAGTTAGAAGGAGACGAGGAAGCAGATGATGATGACGACACCGAGATTAACCCCAAGGTGAGTTGTCAGGAATCCCCGCACCTGTGTCTGCTACACTGCTGAGCTTTTAAAACACATTCCTAGCTTTGAGCCAGACTGTTATGAACACGTGCCTGTCATTCTCTAATTAGAAAAGTGAAAATTGTACCAGAAATATACTCAGATGACGAGCTGCTTAGATACCTGCCAACAGTTTGAGTGTTGAATGGCTTCCAGCTCTTTCTCAGTCTGTCCTTGTTTATGTGAACTTACTCTGGAGAGCAGCTCGACGTTCCTCAGCTTTATGGTATAGTTGGCAGCATGAGTAAACCTTTTTGTTTTGTGTTTGTTTTTGGAAAAAGTACAGAGATAGTTTGGTTTGTCTTGATGACGAGAATAAAGAAGCAGTAGGTGTAATTTCACAGTTTAAACTGGACTGAGACTAGTGAGGAGATACGTCTCAGTAGCTTAGATAATTTGAAATATACCAGGAAGCTTTGCAAAAACCAACAAAGAAACAGCTGATGAGGATGAGTGGCGGTCCCGGTAATTTCACACATGAGTGAGGTCTGACCTGCCGTCTTGGGAGCTTACCCCCAGGAGCGCGCCGCTCCACACGTGCTTTAAACGCAGGGCTGTTTCCGTGCTGCTCTGAAGCTGCACTGAGAGCCACTCTTCATGTGCTCACGTGAGATTTACGGCTCGCCTGCCCCTCAGGGCGAGGTGTGTCACAGCCGGCAGAAGGCCAGCTGTGCCCTGCGCTGTGGGCTCTAAGTAGACGTGGTTGGCAGTCTCCCCACTTGGGCCCGAGGCTGGCCTTGTGTCACTGGGTCTGAGCGCTCTGTGGCACCAGCTGTGTCTGCGAGTGCACGCTCACAGCGGTGCTTCCTTCTGGGAAAGGGGGTGAGTGCGTTTACCACCTCAGCGCACCGTGTAGGTGCTGCTGCAGGCATGGGCTCGGACACGCTCATCTTTGCCGAGCCAGCCTGTCCCTTTTACGGTGGAACCGAACACGCCAGGGCCCCGACTGCCTCGCCCTTCGCCGTCAGGTGCGGAGCCGTGCCCTGCCTGTGCCCAGCTGCATGGGCCTGGCTGTTCTGCAGCCCTCAGGGGCCTGAGGCCCACGTTCACAGTGGGATTCCAGGCCAGAGGCAGACGGCTCCGGCGTCCACCCCGACCCCAGGGCCCGCCTGCCGCCCGTGCCCCGCGGCGCTGAGGCTGCTCACCCCTCCCGTCCTGTCGTCTGTCCCGTCGTCGTCCGCCACTTCTCTCCATGGCCAGGCGTCCTGTCCTCTCATGTCTGGGCCTCACCTGCTGACCCCAGGAGGAGGGCATGGCCAGCACTGACCCTTGGTGAGGGCCTCGGTGTGTTTCGCCGGTTGGAGGCGGGTGAGAGGGGCCGGGGCTCGTGGAGCGCGGGCCCCTGTCCGCCGCGCCGCGGGGTCCGGTCTGGTCCTCTGGGGCCTGATGGGGCACTGCTGTCCTCCGGCGCCCCTCTTCAGGGGGCGCTCCGGTCAGTCTGCCCCGGGCAGGGGCCACGCAGGAGGGCTGTCTGGGCATGAAAGGGGCAGGTCTGAGTGTGAGGCTCCCATCTCGGGGCTGGTAGTGCGCAGCCCCGTGTACCGTGAGAAACTGTGGCTCTTTCCTCCTGTTTAATTTTGTGCATCTCATTTTCTCTCATGCTGATGGTTCCTTTCAATTTTTTTCCCCATTTAGGTGTAATTTTTGTCTCTTAATCATTCATGCGTTTCTAGGTAAGGTGGAATTCCATTCATTCATATCTTCCAAATGTGTGGTCTGTGTTGTGTAACGATGCCACGCTGTGACTGGTAGAGTGTCCGGGACGCTCAGCGCGTGCGGGGCTGCACGGGGCTTTCTGAGAGCGGGTGTGCCCTTTGAAAACCAGCCGACAGAAACCACGTCGGGCTCCTACTGGCCGAGCAGAGTTTGTTGCCAGCCAGGTGGCTGT
>SJYV01032137.1:0-11995 GCA_006410875.1 Neotragus pygmaeus | reverse complement strand
TTTAAGCTAAATTTTTCACTCTTCTCTTTCACTTTCATCAAGAGGCTTTTTAGTTCCTCTTCACTTTCTGCCGTAAGCATGGTGTCATCTGCATATCTGAGATTAGTGATATTTCTCCAAGCAATCTTGATTCCAGCTTGTGTTTCTTC
This sequence comes from Neotragus pygmaeus, assembly GCA_006410875.1. Taxonomy (NCBI): domain Eukaryota; kingdom Metazoa; phylum Chordata; class Mammalia; order Artiodactyla; family Bovidae; genus Neotragus; species Neotragus pygmaeus. The sequence goes on along the minus strand of SJYV01032137.1, from coordinate 11,846 downwards.
CAGTCCAGCATTTCTCATGATGTACTCTGCACAGAAGTTAAATAAGCAGGGTGATAATATACAGCCTTGACAGACTCCTTTTCCTGTTTGGAACCAGTCTGTTGTGCCATGTCCAGTTCTAACTGTTGCTTCCTGACCTGCATATAGGTTTCTCAAGAGGCAGGTCAGGTGGTCTGGTATTCTCATCTCTCTCAGAATTTTCCACAGTTTATTGTGATCCACACAGCCAAAGGCTTTGGCATAGTCAATAAAGCAGAAATAGATGTTTCTCTCGAACTCTCTTGCTTTTTCCATGATCCAGCGGATGTTGGCAATTTGATCTCTGGTTCCTCTGCCTTTTCTAAAACCTACTTAAACATCAGGAAGTTCAAGGTTCATGTATTGCTGAAGCCTGGCTTGGAGAATTTTGAGCATTACTCTGCTAGCATGGGAGACGGGTGCAATTGTGCAGTAGTCTGAGCCTTCTTTGGCACTGCCTTTGGAATTGGAATGAAAATGGACTTTTTCCAGTCCTGTGGCCACTGCTGAGTTTTCCAATTTGCTGGCATATTGAATGCAGCACTTTCACAGCATCATCTTTCAGGATTTGAAACAGCTCAACTGGAATTCCATCACGTCCACTAGCTTTGTTCGTAGTGATGCTTTCTAAGGTCCACTTCACTTCACATTCCAGGATGTCTGACTCTAGATGAGTGATCACACCATGGTGATTATCAGGAATGCAACTTTATCTGGTACCTTCAGAGGGTGGTGCCTGGTTTAAGAAAAATCACCCCCAGAAAATAAGTTTTTTGGTTGACTAACCGTTATCAGAAAGAAAGTATCATAAAATGTCAGCAGGCCTCATGGCCAGAAGATAATGTAAAACCCCTAAGACCTTTTTGTATATGTTTATATGAAGCACCTGATTTTGATAAAGGTCAGGACTGCTGACCCCCACGTGACTTTAAAATTTCCATTTGTCTCTATGTGTAACAAAAGGTAAACACAAGGTATACACTCCGAAAATAAAGAAGTCAGGTCAGTTTCTGGAAAGACTGATTCCCTTGTGTCATTCTTTCTTGTTCTCCTTTTTTCTGGCTGAATTCCCATCTGAAGCGTGGGTGCTCGCCAAGCCTGCTAATTTTGCCCTGGCTTTTAAGTTCCACAGGAGAGGGAGCCCAAGGCGGGGCACCCTCTGATATTCAAGTGGGTGCCGGTGGCCTACGTAGGTGGTGCAAGCTTCTTGTCTCGAAGCTTTATTGGCATCCCACGTAAACCAAGTTATTCAGCCTCTTTCTCTCCACTAATTTTCCTACTTACACTATTCCTTTCTGATCTCCCTCTATATCTTTAACTAAGCAATTAATTCCTAGGACGCTGACTCCATTCCCGCTTCGAATTACCCTGGATCCACCGGGGCTGGACCCCAGCAATATACGCCTGGAAAACTTGATTAATGGAAAGAGAAAAAGCAAAAATATACAATATTAAGATAAAAAGGGGAGTGGGGGGAGGCGGAAGGGCTTACCAGGTGGTGCTAGTGGTAAAGAACCTGCCTATCAATGCTGGAGACCTAAGTGACTCAGGTTCGATCCCTGGGTCAAGAAGATCCCCTGAAGGAGGAAATGGCAACCACTCCAGTACCCTTGCCTGGAGAATCCCATGAACAGAGGAGCCTGGCAGACTACAGTTCATGGGGTCGCAAAGAGTTAAACACGACTGAAGCAACTTAGCATACACACACAAGACAGAAAGTAATAACTGCAGGGTTTTATTTTTAATTATGATAAAAAATCAGATTTTAATGATTTTAAAATCATATGAGTACAGATGCAAGTCTATGGAAATGTTCAGATACAATTTGTGGGTCCCCTCAGATTCACAAGACTGAACCTTCTTCTGGAGTCCTCAGTGACCCAGCAGCCACTGCAGCTGTCACCAACACCACCCCATCAGCAGGCATCTCAGATCACTCCATCGTCTCCTGAGGCCAGTGCCAGGCTCTGGAAGTATGGCTTCCTCACATCTTCCCATCATGCCAGAGGCCCCGGAAGCTCTAGTTCTCTTAGCACTGCTCAATCAAACCCACGTAGGCTCTGATTCCTCCTACCACTGACTCCGATGAATATTCCCCAAAACTGCAGCCCACACGGTGGGATCTGGCTTTTGCAGCAAGAGCCAAAGAGGCCAGGTGATGCAATCTGGAACGGCAGAGGGTGAGCTCCCCATGTAGCAAACATTGATCAACAAGAGCAATGAGATGAGAGGGAAATGGCAGATAAATCCACCTCCCTTCCTCCCTGCAACAAACTATTCCTATACTTATTTTCTGGATGGCCTGTCTGGAGTTGCCCTGAGTGACACATCCTTCAGGAGGCAGTGAGCACCAACCTGCATTTCCTTCCTCACCTTTCATTGTCCCAGGATTGCACCTCCCAATAAATCATTAGCACTCAACCCTGGCTTCAGCCTCTATTTTCCAGGGACTTCAAGCTAAGACAGTGATCAGTTTGAAAATGCAGAGAAAATAGTTGAGTTTACCAAAATAAAAACTACTGTATTTGACCAAATAGGAAGTAGCAAGCTTGAAAAGATTAATAATCACAAAAGATGTTGGAAAGTGAAGGTCTACCAGTTTTCAAAAAATACCAGGCCCATATGATATAGCAGCTGAATTATCTCTACTTTTTAAAGTACAAATAATTCCTAATTTATGTTATTTATTCTCAACCACAGAATTCATTTTATGCATTATCAAGTTCTTATTAACATAACATAATGAAGAAAAAACTCTAGGCAAATTTCACTGATGAATAGGATGCCAACATTTTAAATGCTATCAAATAAATTCTGGCAGTGCAGTAAAAGAACAATTCATCATAAAGATTTTTTATAACAAGAGTTTTTTATTTTTTATCATTTCGGCTGTGCTGGGTCTTTGTTGCTGAATAAGGGCTTTCTCTAGTTATGGCAAGCAGGGGCTACTCTTCATTGTGGTGCATGGGCTTCTTATTGAGGTGACTTCTCTTGTTCCAAAGCAAAAGCTCTGGGTGCATGGGCTTCAGTAGTTGTTGCTCAAGGGCTTAGTTGGCCCACGGCATGTGGAAGCTTCCCGGACCAGGGATTGAACCCATGTTCCTTGCATTAGTAGGTGGATTCTTATCCACTGTACCACCAAGGAAGTCCAATCATAAGGATTTTTAAATCATTAGTGGGTCATATCCATATCAACATGTATAAGAGAATTCAGTAATTTTCTCTCTATAGCACAAGATCCTTGAAGACAACCTCTAGGTCCATCCATGATGCTACAAATGGCATTATTTCATTCTTTAATGGCTGAGTAATATTACATTGTATATATATATATACACCACATCTTCTTTATTCATTTATCAATGGATATTTAGGTTGCTTAGGCATCTTGTCTATTGTAGATAGCACTGTTATGAACACTAGGGTGCGTGTATCTTTTCTCCAGATACATGCTCAGAAGTGGGATTGCAAGATCATACAGTAATTATTTTTAGTTTTTTAAGGAAGCTCCATTCTGTTCTCTATGGTGGGTGATATTTTTCTATTTTTCTTGTTCTTTAGGACAGAAATTTGCAATGTGGGTAGCACATACTCCAAGGAATAAGCCAACAGATGCACTAGAAGAAGAAATATGCCATTTATGGGGCATTTTGCCTCATTCCTTGTAATTTCCATTTTGCATATAGCACCAGTAAGGTACCATATGTATTATTCAAAAACACCTAGAAACTGATTATTATCATAATCAATAGAGAAGAATCATTCCATTCAGTTAGACTGAAGTTATGATTTTCTTGACTTATTACAGAAAAGAGAAAAATATTAGAAAAAAATAGAAAAATAATAGAAAGAGTCCTTCATAAGAGAATAGTAAAAACAAATCAGATTTTTCAACCCACAAGTCAGAAGAATGCTTGTGAAACTGGAGTATAACACTGTGGGATTTTTTTTGTGGCAAGTAGCATGCTCCTCTTGGAGATGAGCAAGATCACTTGGCTAAAAGGTCCAATGTCACTAAGAAGCAGAACTCTTAGAGAGGGTACCTTGAGCCCCCATCTTCTCATTCCCAAATCTGTTGCATCATTTTCATTTATGCTATAGCTGTTTCTTTCTGGGTCGCTTAAAACCCTGTTGCAGTGGAGGAGGCAGGGAAGAGTGGATAGAGTTAATATGGTTTAATTTAAATGCAGAGTACATCCTGTGAAATGCCAGACTGGATGAATCACAAGCTGGAATCAAGACTGCCAGGATAAAGATCAACAATGTCAGATATGCAAATGATACCACTCCAATGGCAGAAAGCAAAAAGGAACTAAAGAGACTCTTGATGAGGTTGAAAGAGGAGAGTGGAAAGGCTGGCTTAAAACTCAACATTCAAAAAACTAAGATCATGGCATCCAGTTCCATCACTTCATTGCAAATACATGGGGAAAAAGTGAAAAAAAGTGAGACAATTTTCTTGGGTTCCAAAATTACTGCAGATGGTGACTGCAGCCACGAAATTAAAGGATGCTTGCTCCTTGGAAGGAAAGCTATGACAAACCTAGACAGAGTATTAAAAACATCATTTAAAAGAAACATCATTTTGCTGACAAAGGTCCATATAGTCAAAGCTATGGCTTTTGAAGTAGTCATGTATGGATGTGAGAGTCAGACCATGAAGAAGACTGAGCAATGAAGAACTGATGCTTTCAAACTGTGGAGCTGGAGAAGACTCTTGAGAGTCCCTTGGACAGCAAGGAGATCAAACAGTCACTTCTAAAGGAAATCAACCCCGAATACTCATTGGAAAGAATGATGCTGAAGCTCCAATACTTTGGCCACCTGATACAAAGAGCCAACTCATTGGAAAAGATCCTGATGCTGGGAAAGATCAAAGGGGAGGAGAAGGGGCAACAGAGGATTAGATGGTTGGATGGCAACATGGACTCAAATGGACACGAGTTTGAGCAAACTCTGGGAGATAGTGAAGGACAGGGAGGCCTGGTATGCTGCAGTCCATGGGGTCACAAAAAGTCAGACGTGACTTAGTAACTGAACAACAATGGGATGGGGGTACCTAGAACAGCTTTAGTAGCTTGAGTTTTAGATCTCCTGCTTCTCTTACTTACTGGATGAGTGAACTTAGGAATTATTTCCATCTCTCCAAACCTCAGTTTCTTCACTTTAGAAAGAGAACACAGTAATCTCAACCATGCTTACCTCAAAGGGGTATCAAGATGCAATGATATAAAGTATGTCACTATACCTTACAAGTTGTAAAGTGCCTGTACAAAGTCAGGCACTGTTTTTATCCATAACATTCAGAGGAGGGGCCTTGGGCAGGCACGGAGCCCAATATAATCTCAGATCTTTTCTATTTATACAGTGAAGGCACAGATACTCAACTCCTCCATTTAAAGACTGTTTAATATGGAAAACCAAAGAAACTGCAGATTCCCTAGCCAGGAGCTGCAAACAGTGAATCCCTATTTCAATGTGGCTTAAAATTGAACCAAGGCAAGAACCTAAGGATACTAAGGAAAAGGGGACAGTTTTTACCCATCTGTGGTTATGGAAGGCAAATGATTGTATACCCCCAAATCAGAAGGAAAATAAGGGAAAAAGATGTTCAGTTTGGGCATTCTTGGAGAAGCAACTGTGTACACAATTCCAAAGAAAAAATAAACGTCCCTGTTTCCAAAATCATCTTTTGAAAAGAAAAACAGTCAGAGCCATGTTGCTTCTTTCTAGCCAAGCTCAGAAACTCTTCATTAAGTCTTCTTCGTGGGAAGTTAATGAAACAAAAGAACTCCTGGAGGAATATTAAGAACTAATACTTTCCTTGGACTCACTTAATTCTATAATATGCAGATAGAATTTTTACTTTAATAGCCATCTAGGGACTATTTAATACTTTAACATTTTCCCCTAACCATTTCTGCAGCTTATGGTTTGCTACTCAGAGGAATGGGGAAAATTTATATGACTGGTAATGCTGTCAGGCGAAAAAGGGGAACTGTTTCCATCACTCGTCTCCCACTTCCTTGTTATATGGCTCCTGAAGGGTTGTTGCCTGAAGGGTTTAATAGCCAAGGAATTAATTAGGTCTGTTCTGGTAAAAACATTGCTGCTATGGCTGCAGTTAGTGATTTCTTTAGCATAAGTTTTAAAAGCTAAATTATCACCCGGTAGTGAAATGTTCTCTATTGGGTGAGTCCTCCTCTTCATTATTCTTGTAAGTTAATTGCAATTTCAGGGTTTGGTGTCATGTTTCCATTATGTTGAGTAGGTAAGTGATCCAAAAGAGTTCTTAACATTTCTGAAAGTCCCACCAAGTCAACCGGTCCAAACCTGAGACCACCCACTAAGACAGATATAAAGATTGCTTGGTTTGAAGACTAAGATGATAAATAAGCCAAGTAAAATAAGATGAAGGGACTACTTCTAGGCTACTTCCATCCATAAAAGGCTTTCAGAATACAACCACTGTATTGTCTCATAGAAGTGTTTAATGCTCGCTCCCCAGACAGTGACCCGGAGTTTCTTAGAAGAAAACCACTTCAGATTGACAGCTACAGGGGAAAGCATAGGTGGTCCAAGGAATCGATAAGCACAAAGAAAAAAGTCAGCAACAATGAACATAGTGACTGAGGACATCAACCAAAACCAGAACTTTAATCAAGTGTCCCCAAAAGAGTCTATCATGAGATTTTGCTTTTTGAGAATATAAACGGCACAATTTAGGGAAATGATAACAACCAAATAGGCAAATCTGGGCAGTCTGCTTATGACCAACCTAGACACTATATTCAAAAGCAGAGACATTACTTTGCCAACAAAGGTCCGTCTAGTCCAGGCTATGGTTTTTTCCGTGGTCATGTATGGATGTGAGAGTTGGACTTTAAAGAAAGCTGATCACCAAAGAACNGAGTTCTGTAATTCATGGGGTGGCAAAGAGTTGGACACGACTGAGTGACTGAACTGAACTGAACTGAACTCAAGGTCATAATGAGGTATATTCTTCATTATTTGAGATTAACTAGTTTGTGGATTTTTCTAATATTGAAGATCCATTATAATTAACATGAATTGGTACTTAAAATAGTTAATGTTATTGTACCCTTTTAAAATCATTTAAATGTTGTTTAGTGGCCACTTTTCAAAAATAAGTGGAAACTTGGAAATATATTTTTGAATAAAAATGTGTGTGTTGTGTGTGTTTTTTCCACAATTCAATCCTGATTAACTCATCTGAGTGCAGTTCTGTCTCTATAGTCAATGAAAATGATGAACTGATCCATTTTACGGATCACAAAGTTGACTGAGAAAGGCCTTCTAGAGCTATAAGACTTAACTATATTGGTCACTTTATTCTTCATGGAAAAATAGTTGTTTGGAGGATAAACTTATTCAACTCTAGCTACTTTGAAACATAAAATCAGGCCTGACTTATTTACCTGAATTTTTCCTATAATATATGGCTTAAAAATTAACTGCTAAAGTGAACTATACTTCTAAAATATCCTTCATCACAAGCCTGATTTGTTACACTTCTATTATACGAAATTTTTAAAAGGTTGATCGAAATCAATACCAAGAGATAATTAGTATTGAATTGGATAGGGAAGCTGTTTTAATATATGGGGAGCTGTTGTATGAATACAGAGTATCAACAATCCGTTTTGTTGTTGTCTGCAGGAAAAATACTTGGTTTGCGAATATTTAAATATGGTCTGATCTTTGTAAGTTTGAGTGTAATAGTTTTGTTTTCCCTTTTGTCCCTCTCTTTATCTCTCTAATTACTCCACCTGATCATTTCTCCTTCCTTCTTTATCCCTTTTTCTCTACCAAGTCCCACTCTGGCTTCTCTTTCTATTTTCCTTTTAATCTTGCTCTGCACACACTACTTTTCCAGAGCCAATTTGTTTCCCAGACTGGAAACCACTGCTTATCTGAGGGAGGGGAACTTTGCCCCGTGGAGCTGTTTTGGTCAGATAAGCAGGTGGCCACTGATTGGACAGGACAAACTTGGCCAGGGTCTCTTCTGGCTTGAACTGAGCAACAGAAGCAGAGCTGGGAGCCACAGCCAAAGCTGAATAGGGAATGCTTGGGGGTGGGATAAACCTTTCATAGATTCTAAACCTAAATATGTTTTGCTTGAGTTGATCATTTTGTCATAGGTTTCTCTCTGACTGCTATTCAATGTATTCCTAATGGATTTCCTATGGCAGCAAAATAGACATTATCTCGTGTACCTGCATTTTGAAAACATAAATTTTCAGCAGGCACTTATGAAATACCCCCTCTATTAGCAACAAGCTTCCCATGGTGTCTTATGACTGTTCTTTGTTGAAAAATGGCTCAGAATTTGATTTATTTTCCACATTTCATAGTTGATAGGACTTTTCATAATAAGTTAAATACCCTTGGTTCATTTTGTTTAGGTACACAACAGGCATTTTAATTAAGAAATTATTTGTGTAGCTCTTTTCCAGTGAAGATGATGCTTCTGACCCTGCAGCTGTGTGCAGGGGTGGCCAAATCTGCTAATCAGTGATCCTTGTTCATCACAGTACTGCTTGCATACAGAAGTTAGCTTGACAGTTGAGGCTGGTGCCTCTTTTCTGGCTGCTTTTCATTAATGTTCTCTCATTTTCTCCATAGGATTAGGTTGCTGCCGCAGGTGGCTCAGTGGTAAAGAATTTTGCCTGCCAATGCAGGTGACACAGAAGATGTGGGTTTGATCCCTAGCTCAGAAAAATACCCTAGAAGAGTAAATGGTAACCTGCACCAGTATTCTGGCCTGGGAAATTCCATGGGCAGAGGAGCTTGGTAGGGTATAGTCCATTATTGGGTTGCAAAGAGTCGGACACAGCTGGGCATGTATGCGTTCATTCATATGCAGACAAGGCATATGAAATGATACAGGAATTCTTTTATGGGAGGATTTCCTGAAAAGAGACAATATCATCATGAAAATTGGTGCAGTGACTCAGATAGATCAATCATTTCCCAATTTGACTGCATGAAAATAACCTGGAGGGTTAAAATACAAATCCCTGGGCTCCCTCCATACAGTTTCTCTTTCAGTGGGGCTGTGGTGGTGGGGAGGTGGCTGGGAGAATGCATATGGCCTCCTAATATGGTCCTAGGTGATACCGATGCTGCTGGCCCCGGACAGCACTTGGAAAATGTCTGGAATAGATGGGTGGATTGTCCTACAGACACCTCAGCCCCCACAGCTATACTCCCTCCTCTGGTCCACTTTGGTTTGGTTGCAGCATTCATTAACACTCAGGACCTTTCCACTGCTCATCAGCCCACCTGAGAATTATTTCATAACTGGGGGCCGTGCTTCAAGCTAATTTTATAAGTTTATAATCTGTCCTCATCTTTCCATTTCTCAAGCATTTCTGTGATGTTTCACTGTCATTCGTTTTCTTCAGACAATGAGCTGTGTATTAATTTTCTTTCAGAAGAAAACAATTATGTTCTGTGAAGATGGACGAGGCTCTAAGAACTTGTTAGTGGTGGTGTGTCTTTTGAATGCTGAGCCGGGTGCATAGACGAGATGATCAAAATGTTTGAGTAAGTGGGAGCTGCCTGCCTATTACCTCAGTTCTTCTCATTCAAAAGGTGACATTAGAGCTTATGATTTTAAGTTTGACTTAGAAATTGAAGCCTCTGTTGTATGACTGCTGCTGCTTAGTCGCTAAATTGTGTCGGACTCTTTTGCAACCCCATGGACTGTAGCCGTCCAGGCTTCTATCTGACTGTAGGCCAGTGTATAAAAACAAAGTATTGATTTTCTTAATCTTTTTTTTTTTTTTAATCTCACTGTCTAGGTTTTACCACGGGCAAGGTCAGGGGCAGATGCAGCCAGAGATGGAGAAGCTCTATACACTCAGCAAAAACAAGACCGGAAGCTGACTGTCGTTCAGATCATGAATTCCTTACGCCAGATTCAGACTTAAATTGAAGAAAGTAGGGAAAACCACTAGACCATTCAGGTGTGATCTAAATCATATCCCTTATGACTATACAGTGGAAGTGAGAAATAGATTTAATGGACTAGATCTGATAGACAGGGTGCCTGATGAGCTATGGATGGAGGTTAGTGACAGGAGACAGAAATCAAGACCATTCCCAAGAAAAAGAAATGCAAAAAAACAAAATGGCTGTCTGAGGAGGCCTTACAAATAGCTGAGAAAGGAAGAGAAGTGAAAAGCAAAGGAGAAAAGGAAAGATATACCCATTTGAATGCAGAGTCCAAAGAATAGCAAGGAGAGATAAGAAAAACTTCCTCAGTGATCATTGCAAAGATAGAGGAAAACAATAGAATGGGAAAGACTAGAGATCTCTTCAAGAAAATTAGAGATACCAAGGGAACATTTCATGCAAAGATGGGCTTGATAAAGGACAGAAATGGTCTGGACCTAACAGAAGCAGAAGATATTAAGAAAAGGTGGCAAGAATACATGGAAGAACTATACAAATAAGATCTTCATGACCCAGATAATCATGATGGTGTCATCACTCGCACTCACCTAGAGCCAGATATCCTGGAATGTGAAGTCAAGTGGGTCTTAGGAAGCATCACTATGAACAAAGCTAGTGGAGATGATAGAATTTCAGTTGAGCTATTTCAAATCCTGAAAGATGNAGTTCCACACTTTGAGAATACTTTTTAAATGAAATAAAACTGTAAAAAAACTTCTAAAAATTTCAAGCTGTTTCAGAATACAGTTTTACTTGTCTTCAAGAGGTATTTGTATATGTAAAATAAAATCTGCTCTCATTTTTTAAAACTAATACATGTCTATCTAAATATACTGGCTAGTTTACATAGTAGTTGTGATGGAACTGATATGCTAAATATTTTCAAAAGGACTTTTAGATAATCAACATGCTATCTAGAATTATGTTTTTAAATGAGTGTACAGATATTTTCATTAAAATACTGTATAAAAACATTAGACTTTCTCCATATACTAGTAGATTTGAGGAACATGTGGTTTTCAAAATTGAATTATGTTTTCCAAAATCAAAGAAATAAAAGCTTTTGCATCAACTGATGAAAACTGTGATTAGTTTTCATAATTGTCCATATTTCAAACTACACTTTTAACACACAACAGACTGCCATTCTAGAAAGTGCCCAGATAAACTTGCCTTTAAGTGACTAACTACCGTTATTTGGCTAGGGACTCGGTACCATCCTCTCCCAAACTCTTTAGTTTTTCTCAATATGGGACTGAAATTTGTTTTCAAACTCTTAACAGGATCACTGAAAGGAAACAGGAGAAATACTTATAAAGGCAGGCCTGGACTGATTCCAGAGGCAACTACTCTCACAGCAATGCACTGGAATTATGCCAAGGAGGGAAATGCTTTTGCAAATGAACATAGTGCCATGGTTAAGTATAAGGTATTTAATTCCTTTGTCAACATCACTAAGGTTAAAAATTAAGAAAGTTACGTGGTAGAAAAAACAGTGCACACATCCTCTTTCAGCTTGAACCATAAGAAGGCATCTTGAGTCCTTGAATCACATGTTTTTAATGAACTCTCACTATTAATACCTAATTTCACCTATTCCAATGCAGAATTAATGCAGATGACAGTGAACTAATTTTACTTTATTTTTAAGCACCTTGGCACAGTTTGCAGGCAACAATAATTTGCTACTCAAATGTGGTTCCAATTCTTGAAACCAAAGTAAATGAATGTAAATAATCTTAATAGCACCACATTTAATGGGATGATTTTCGTCATTTCAAAGAAACTGGAGACTTCACGGAAAATATATCTCTTCACCGCATTTAAAGACTGCTTTTCATACTAAG
>SJYV01032135.1:0-13494 GCA_006410875.1 Neotragus pygmaeus | reverse complement strand
CAATTCTTCGGTGCTCAGCTTTCTTCACAGTCCAACTATCACATCCATACATGACCACAGGAAAAACCACAGTCTTGACTAGACGGACCTTTGTTGGCAAAGTAATATCTCTGCTTTTTAATATGCTTGCTATCTAGGTTGGTCATAACTTTCCTTGAAATATTACTCAGCCATAAAAAGGAACACGTTTGAGTCAGTTCTAATGAGGTGGTTGAACCTAGAGCCTATTTATTATACAGAGTGAAGCAAAAGTCAGAAAGGCAAAATATTGTATATTAACACATATATATGGAATCTAGAATTTGTACTGATGAACCTATTTGTAAGGCAGCAGTGGAGATGCAGACATAGAAAACAGACTTGTGGATACAGGGGTGGGGAAGGAGGATGTGTAATGAATGGAGAGAGTAGCACGACAACATACATACTACCATATGTAAAATAGATAGCAGTGGAATTTGCTGTATGGTTCAGGGAGCTTAAACCAGTGATCTGTGACAACACAGTCGGGTGGGATGGAGTGGAAAGTGGGAGGGCGGTTCAAGAGGGAGGGGACATATCTATACCTATGGCTGATTCATGTTGTATGGCAGAATCCAAGAAAATATTGTAAAGCAATTATCCTTCAATTAAAACTAAATAAATTTTAAAAGAACCTGATGACAGATTTCTTTTATTTCTTGGAGGCTAGCAGGCAGTGAAAATAATTGAGTCAGCTATTATACGTAATGCCTCTGGTTCACTGAAATTTAGCATTGTGAGGTATATGACTCAAAGTGCTCTATGTTGCTATTTTATCATACCTCATTACATCTGACAGTTTTACAAACTCATCTTTAATGTTATGCCAAGAAATAAGTATAAAGTATGCCAATATTGCATGTTGTTGAAAAAAAAACAAACAAGGAGCAGGGATTAGTCTTTTCAGCTAAAGCAGTTAACTTCAGAGTTTGCTTTATAATCTAGATGATGTTATTTAAACTACTATATCAATTTGCAAAACCAAAAATACAATGCTTTGTTTTCTAATTTAGATAAATCTTATGTTCAATTAAATGTCTTCCTGGTTTAAATAAAAGTTATACAATTAATTAAGACAAACAAAAAGTAAAGCTAAAGCTAGCCCATAAAAGAAATACAAAGCTAGGACACAAAATAAGTGGCAATAAACTGCCCTGATATTTGCCAAAGTTACACGAGAGCTGCTTTTAAATATTTGAAAGAATATCATGTGATAGATGAACCTGATGTAATTTTGTGAGTATCAGACAGCATAAAAAGGATCTATGCACAAAAAGAGAAAATGTTTCTAAGATCAGAGCCAGGAAAAAAAATACTTCAGTAGATAGCTATTTGTCCCTGAAAATTTAGAACAGGGTCTGCTGGAGGGTTTAACACTTATAGGACATGTTCAGAGGAAGTTTTCTTATTGAAAATTATACTCTCNGGATCTATGCACAAAAAGAGAAAATGTTTCTAAGATCAGAGCCAGGAAAAAAAATACTTCAGTAGATAGCTATTTGTCCCTGAAAATTTAGAACAGGGTCTGCTGGAGGGTTTAACACTTATAGGACATGTTCAGAGGAAGTTTTCTTATTGAAAATTATACTCTCTAAAGATTTTTTCCAATATAGATTTAGTTCTTTTCTTTCTAACAAAGGCAAATATTTTCTTAGGTCTAGAAGGAATTCATTGTAGGAAAACAGGAAAGCAGGAATAACTACCCAGAAAGAATCAGTGTTAAATTTTTTGTATATTTGCCACCAATTTTTGGTTTTAAAGCATAGTTATATTCATTAAAGATTGTAGAATTTTAGACATAAACAAGATTACCTTTTGGTTTGTCCTCAGGCTGATGAAATTAAGTTCTGAACTAGAGATGTTTTATCATTGGTATAAATTCTTATATGCTACTGATGAAGCAAGTTATGGGGAGCTTCATGATTACTTAGGGAATAACTAAATGTAGATTCCTTTGTATATTCAATATACATAATTTAACACCTATTACCTTCAAAGGCACTGGCCTAGTGTCCTTAGACATAAAGATGAATGAGGATACCGAATCAGAAGGCCAAGGGAGAAGGCAGAACGTGACAAACAGCCAGATCAGAAGGGTGCTTAAAGGCATACCAAAAGAGTATGCCTTTGGTTGTAAGAGCCTGTCCACAAAAAATAACCTATCCAAAGACACTTTCCATATCCAACCCTGACAGGGCCAGGCACAGGAAAGACTCAGGATCACAATTTTCTAAATAGTATTTTACACAGCACTCATTGCACTTTAGAGAGTATATTACTTCTTTCATAAAATACATTTTTTTTCTACCCATGTCATTTGTAAGCCACAAATCTGATTTCTATAAAGTGTTGCCTACTATATTTTAAATAAGAGTTTGATGTATAGATCTCTTCTTCCTTACTTTAAAACAGTGAGGTTTAACTATTTTCTGATCACATTCTGCTTTTGTAAGATAATGTGAAACACTGAGAACAAATACACTGGGTGCAAAGTAAGTGCCAGTAGGAACCAAGAAAACAAATTAGGCCAAATGCTTAATCTTGAATCTGTTAAACAATAAGGAATTTCAGGACACCAAGAGAACAGTCCTTCAGGGATTCCATAGCCTAGCTGGTAAGAAGATAGGCAAACGTCCTCTCATATGATAGGCCATACCTTATAGAGGTAAATAGTCCAGAATTTGGAGTGATATAGACCTGGACTTTAATCGAAGCTAGGTCACTTACTACGTCTGCAATCTCTCAGAGTGTTTGTTTTCTCAACTGCAGAATGGGAACACTGACACCTAAAGTCATAGGGATGAAGACTAAATAAGCCATTACCTATGAAACACTTGTTACATGGCAAAGAATAAAGATTCAACAATATCTGAACTGTTAGGCAGAAGAAAGGCAACATACAAGGCAGAAAAGGGGAATGAAAGAAAGCTTTTGACTTAAAAACCTCTTTTGGCAATATTTCTATAAATAAAGATCCAGTTCATGTATCTCAAGATATGAAAAGTTGATCTGAAGGGGTCTGGTTCTGGTAATGATGAAGTAACTGTCTGGATTAACCAACTCACTGAGAAAATCTGGAGTAAAATTCCTTCTTAAAAGCACTGAACTATTAACTGGGCAGTGAAGAATTATGGTGTCCAGATGTAGAAGGAAATCTAGAAAGGAGGAGCCTAGCATTTGAGACTATCTTTTTTGTAGGGCATCAGCTGATTTTGGAAGAGGGGTCTGAGAGGTTGAGAAGTTGAGCTCTGATTTGCTAGTATCCTGTTAATGATTTTGTTGGTTTTTGTATCTAGGTAATGCTGGTTTCATAAAATAAGGTAGGAGTTCCTTCCTTTTCTATTTTCTGAAAGAAGTAGGGCAGAATTTGATATTTTTTCTTCAGCTGTTTGGAAGAATGCAATAGTAAAATTATCTGGTTTGAGATGTCTTTTTCAGAAAGTTTTAAACTATGAATTCAGTTGTCTTTAATAGATACAAAACTATTTGGATTATATATTTCTTCTTGGACAACTTTTGATAATTTGTGACTTTAATGAAATTGGTCCATTTAAGTCACATTTATGTGTGTGTGTATGTTATTCATAGTATTATTCCTTTACCTTTTGAATATGTTTCTCTTGATACATGCTTTTGGACCCAAGGATTACTTAGCATTGTGTGTTTAATTTCCAGTCATCTTTCTCTTATTGATTTTTACATTAATTCCATTATGATCAGAGAATATACTTTGTATTCTTTTAAAAGAAGAGTTGAGATTTCCTCTCCCCCAATGAATTGTGTTAACATTGATTGTTGAAAATCAATTACCATAAAAATGTAAGGATTTATTTCTGGACTTCTAATTTAATTCAATTTATGTTTGTTTATCTTTATGCTAGTATTACATGGTCTTTACCTCAGCTTTGCATGTTTCAAAATCAGAAAGTATGAATCCTATAATTTTATTCTTTTTCAAGATAGTTTTGGTTACCCTGATCCTGATCATTTCATATTTTCATATGAATTCAAGATTCAGTTTTTCTCTTATTGCAATAACAAAAAGTAGCTGAGATTTTCAAGCTACAGATTGGGGAATACTGCATGCTAATATTAAGCCTTCTGATCCATGAACATGGAATATCTTTGTTTCATTTAGATATTCCTTAGTTTCTTTCAACAACATGTTATAATTCTCACAATATAAGTTTTATACTTCTTTTGTTAAATTTATTCCTAGATACTCTGTTCTGTTTGTTGCTATTTATTTTTATTTACTTTTGGCTGCTCTGGGTTTTCGTTGCCATGCGTGGACTTCCTCTGGTTGCGGTGAGCAGGGGCTACTCTCCGTTGCAGTGCAGGAGCCTCTCACTGTGGTGGCTTCTTCAGACTCCAGGTGTGCTGGCTCAGTAGTTGTGGCACACGGGTTTTGTTGCTCGACAGCATATGGGATCTTTCTAGAACAGGGAATGAACCTGTGTCCTCTGCACTGGCAGGCAGTTTATTAACCACTGGATCAGCAGTGAAGTCCTGCTGCTATTATAAATGGAATTATTATCTCAATTTCAGTTTTGAGGTTTTCATTGTTCATGCACAGAAACAGATTTTTATAAACTGATATTATATATCAATCTTATAAACTAATTTTGTAAATTGAAAGTACCTTTACCAAGTTCTAATAGTTTCTTGGTTGATTTCTTAGGATTTCCTATACACAGTATCATATTTAAACAGTTTTCCTTCTTCCTTTCCAATTTGGATGCTTTTTATTTTCTTGCCTGATAATTGTGTTTAGGATCCAGTGTTGAACAGAGCATACAGCTTTGTCTTTTTCCTGATCTTAGGAAAATAGCATTCACACTTGCACCATTAATTAGTCGTTAGCTGTGGGTTTTTCATAGATAAACTTTATCAGGTCAAGGAAATTCCCATCCATTTTAAACCTGTTTTTTTTGTTTTTTTTTAAACCATGAAGCAGTGTTAGGCTTTTTCAAGTGCTTTTTCTGAGACTGATAGGATGAGCATATGGTTTTTATCCTTTGTTGTATTAATATGATACACAGATAGATTTTTACATGGTAAACTAACCTTGCATTTTTGGGAAAAGTCTTGGTCATGATATATAATATTTTTCATATTTTGCTAGATTAATTTTCCTAATTTTGTTGAGTTTTTTTGTTTTTTTTGGTGTTGAGTATTTTTGTATCTATATTCATAAAGGATAGTCATTTAGAGTTTTCTTGTTAATGTGTTGTCTGGTTTTGGTATTTCGGTAATACTGGCCTTATAAAATTAATTTGGAAGTGTTCTTTCTGTTTTTGTTTTTCCAAAGAGATTGTAAAAAATTGTTATTAGTTTAGTAGCATCCTTTAGTCGGAGAAGGCAATACCATCCCACTCCAGTGCTCTTGCCTGGAAAATCCCGTGGATGGAGGAGCCTGGTGAGTTGCAGTCCATGGGGTCGCTAAGAGTCGGACACGACTGAGCAACTTCACTTTTACTTTTCACTTTCATGCATTGGAGAAGGAAATGGCAACCCACTCCAGTGTTCTTGCCTGGAGAGTCCCAGGGACGGGGGAGCCTGGTGGGCTGCAGTCCATGGGGTCTCTAAGAGTCGGACACGACTGAGCAACTTCACTTTTACTTTTCACTTTCATGCATTGGAGAAGGAAATGGCAACCCACTCCAGTGTTCTTGCCTGGAGAGTCCCAGGGACGGGGGAGCCTGGTGGGCTGCAGTCCATGGGGTCTCTAAGAGTCGGACACGACTGAGCAACTTCACTTTTACTTTTCACTTTCATGCATTGGAGAAGGAAATGGCAACCCACTCCAGTGTTCTTGCCTGGAGAGTCCCAGGGACGGGGGAGCCTGGTGGGCTGCAGTCCATGGGGTCTCTAAGAGTCGGACACGACTGAGCAACTTCACTTTTACTTTTCACTTTCATGCATTGGAGAAGGAAATGGCAACCCACTCCAGTGTTCTTGCCTGGAGAGTCCCAGGGACGGGGGAGCCTGGTGGGCTGCAGTCCATGGGGTCTCTAAGAGTCGGACACGACTGAGCAACTTCACTTTTACTTTTCACTTTCATGCATTGGAGAAGGAAATGGCAACCCACTCCAGTGTTCTTGCCTGGAGAGTCCCAGGGACGGGGGAGCCTGGTGGGCTGCAGTCCATGGGGTCTCTAAGAGTCGGACACGACTGAGCAACTTCACTTTTACTTTTCACTTTCATGCATTGGAGAAGGAAATGGCAACCCACTCCAGTGTTCTTGCCTGGAGAGTCCCAGGGACGGGGGAGCCTGGTGGGCTGCAGTCCATGGGGTCTCTAAGAGTCGGACACGACTGAGCAACTTCACTTTTACTTTTCACTTTCATGCATTGGAGAAGGAAATGGCAACCCACTCCAGTGTTCTTGCCTGGAGAGTCCCAGGGACGGGGGAGCCTGGTGGGCTGCAGTCCATGGGGTCTCTAAGAGTCGGACACGACTGAGCAACTTCACTTTTACTTTTCACTTTCATGCATTGGAGAAGGAAATGGCAACCCACTCCAGTGTTCTTGCCTGGAGAGTCCCAGGGACGGGGGAGCCTGGTGGGCTGCAGTCCATGGGGTCTCTAAGAGTCGGACACGACTGAGCAACTTCACTTTTACTTTTCACTTTCATGCATTGGAGAAGGAAATGGCAACCCACTCCAGTGTTCTTGCCTGGAGAGTCCCAGGGACGGGGGAGCCTGGTGGGCTGCAGTCCATGGGGTCTCTAAGAGTCGGACACGACTGAGCAACTTCACTTTTACTTTTCACTTTCATGCATTGGAGAAGGAAATGGCAACCCACTCCAGTGTTCTTGCCTGGAGAGTCCCAGGGACGGGGGAGCCTGGTGGGCTGCAGTCCATGGGGTCTCTAAGAGTCGGACACGACTGGAGCGACTCAGCAGCAGCAGCATCCAGATCAGTGAAGGATTGTTTTTCCTATTCAGATTTTTAATTTCTTGAAACAGTTAAGTAGTTTGTGTCTTTCTAGGAATTTGTTCATTTTGTCTGTTAATTTGATAGTATTAAGTTGTTATATATAATACATATACTATAATCCTTTTCATTCATGTATGGTCAGTAGTCATGTTCCCTCTTAATTTTGACCTTAGTAATTTGTATGTTCCTTTTTTTTTTTTTTCTTTTGATCAGTATTTGTTGTTGTTCAGTAGCTAAACTGTGTTCAACTCTTTGCGACCCTATGGACTTAAGCATGCCAGGCTCCCCTGCCCTCCACTATTTCCCAAAGTTTGCTCAAAGTCATGTCTATTGAGTCAGTGATGCTATCTAACTATCTCATTCTCTGCTATCCCTTTCTCCTTTTGCCTTCAATCCTTCCAGCATCAGGGTTTTTTTCAGTGAATTGGCTCTTTGCATCAGGTGGCCAAAGTATTGGAGCTTCAGCTTCAGTCCTTCCAATGAATATTCAGGGTTGAATTCTTCCTTTAGGATTGACTGGTTTGATCTCCCTGCAGTCCAAGGGACTCTCAAGAATCTTTTCCAACACCACAGTTCAAAAGTATCTATTTTTCGGCACTCAGCCTCCTTTATGGTCCAACTCTCACATCCATACATGACTACTGGAAAAACCATAGCTGTGACTATACAGACATTCATCAGCAAAGTGATATCTCTGCTATCTAATATGTTGTCTAGCTTTGTCATAGCTTTCCTTCCAAGGAGTGTCTTTTAATTTCATGGTCACAGTCACCATCTGCAGTGATTTTTGGAGCCCAAGAAAGTAAAGCCTGCCACTGTTTCCACTTTCCCCTCTTCTGTTTGCCATGAAATGATGGGACTGGATTTTGTTTTTTTTTTAAAGTTGATTTTTAAGCTAGCTTTTTCATTCTCCTCTTTCACCCTCACCAAGAGGCCTTTTAGTTCCTCTTTGCTTTCTGCCGTTAGAGTGTTATCATCTGCATGTCTGAGGTTGTTGATGTTTCTCCTGGCAATATTGCTTCCAGCTTGTAACATCTGGCCTGGCATTTTGCATGATGTGCTCTGCATAGAAGTTAAATAAGCAGGGTGACAATATACAGCCTTGATGTACTCTTTTCCCAATTTTGAACCAGTTTGTTGTTCCGCATCTGGTTCTGTTGCTTCTTGACCTGCATACAGGTTTTTCAGGAGACAGGTAAGGTGGTCTGGTATTCCCATCTATTTAAGAATTTTCCACAGGTTGTGTGTGATTCACAGTCAAAGGCTTTAGTGTAGTCAATGAAGCAGATGCTTTTCTGGAATTCCCTTCCTTTCTCTATGATCCAGTGAATGTTGGCAATTTGATCTATATATGGTTCCTCTGCCTTTTCTAAATCCAGCTTGTATATCTGGAAGTTCTAGATTCACATAATGCTAAAGCCTAACTTGAAGGATTTTGAGTATAACCTTACTAGCATGTGAAATGAGCATAATTGTATGGTAGTTGGAACATTTTTGGTGTTTCCCTTCTTTGGAATTGGAATGAAAACTGACTTTTTTCAATCCTGTGGCCATTGCTTAGTTTTCCAAGTCTGCTGACATACTGAGTTCAGCACTTTAACGGCACCGTCTTTTATGATTTTAAGTGGTTCCTCTGGAATTTCATTCTCCACTAGCTTTGTTCGTAGTAATGCTTCCTAAGGCCCACCTGACTTCAAACTCCTGCATATCTGGCTCTAGGTGAGTGACCACACTACTGTGGTTATCTGGGTAATTAAGACCTTTCTTGTATAGTTCTTGTATGTATCCTTGCCACCTCTTCTTAATTTCTTCTGCTTCTATTAGGTCCTTACTGTTTCTGTCCTTTATGTGCCCAACCTTGCATGAAATGTTCCCTTGATATCTCCAGTTTTCCTGAAGAGATCTCTAGTCTTTTCCATTCTACTGTTTTCCTCTATTTCTTTCCACTGTTCACTTAAGAAGGCTTTCTTCTCTCTCCTTGCTATTTATTCTCTGGAACTCTGCATTCAGTTGGGTACATCTTTTCCTTGCTCTTTTGCCTTTCGGTTCTCTTTCCTCAGCTATGCCTTCTTGCATTTCTTTTTCTTTGGGATAGTTTTGGTCACTGCCTCCTGTACAATGTTATGAATCTCTGTCCATAGTTCTTCAGGTTCTCTGTCTATCAGATCTAATCCCTTGAATCTATTTGTCACCTTGGCTGTATAATCATAAGGGATTTGACTTGGGTCATACCTGAATGGCCTATTGGTTTTCCCTACTTTCTTCAATTTAAGCCTGAATTTTACAATAAGGACCTGAGCCACAGTCAGCTCCCAGGTCTTGTTTTTGCTGACTGTAGAGAGCTTCTATAACTTCAGCTGCAGAGAATAATATCAATCTGATTCTGGTATTGATCATTTGGTGATGTTCATGTGTAGAGATGTCTTTTGTGTTGCTGTAAAAGGGTGTTTGTTATGACCAATGTGTTCTCTTGACAAAATCCTGTTAGTCTTTGCTCTGCTTCATTTTGTCCCCCAAGGCCCAACTTGCCAATTACTCCAGGTATCTCTTAACTTACTACTTTTGCATTCCAATCTCCTATGATGAAAAGGACATCTTTTTTTGGTGTTAATTCTACAAAGTCTTGTAGATCTTCATTTAACTGGTCAACTTCAGCTTATATTCAGGATTAGTGGTTGGGGCATTGACTTGGATTACTGTGATGTTGAATAAATTATAAGCTATATAATAATAAATTATATAATTATTGGAAATAAGCCAAGATCATCCTGTCATTTTTGAAAATGTATCCAAGTACTGCATTTTGGGCTCTTTTGTTGATGACGAGGGCTACTGCATTTCTTCTAAGGGAATCTTGCCCACAGTAATAGATATAGTGACCATGTGAATTAAATTCTCCCATTATGATCCATTTTAGTTCCCTGATTCCTAAGATGTCAGTGTTAAGTCTTTCCATCTCCTATTTGACCACGTCCAATTTCCCTTGATTCATGTTGATTCCAGGTTTATGCAATATTGTTCTTTACAGGACTGGACTTAACTTTTACTACCAGGCACATCCACAACTGAGCACTGTTTCCACTTTGGTCCAGTTGCTCCATTCTTTCTGGAGCTATCTGTAATTGCCCTCCGGTCTTCCTCAGTAGCACACTGGACACCTTCTGACCTGGGGGGGTTCATCTTCAGGTGTCATATCTTTTTGCTTTTCCATACTGCTCATGGGGTGCTCATGGCAGGCAATGGAGTGGTTTGCCATTCCCTCCTCCAGGGCACCACGTTTTGTCAGAACTCTTCACTGTGACCATCCATCTTGGGTGGCCTTGCAGAGCATGGCTCATAGCTTCATGGAATTATATAAGCCTGTTTACCACAATAAAGCTGTGATCCATGAAGGGGATCAGTACAGCTAAAGCCTTATCAAGATTACTAATATTTTTAAAATAACTGACTTTTGGCTCCATTGATTTTCTCTATTGTTTTCCTAGTCTCTCATTTATCAGTTCTAATCTTTATTCTTTTCTTCTGTTTGCTGTGCTTCATTTGCTGTTTTTTCCCCAGTGTCTTAAAGTGGAAGGTTAGGTTATTGATTTAAGACATTTCTTTTTCAGTAGATGGATTTACAGCTTCATCCTACACATTTTGGTATGTTTTGCTTTTTATTCATTTAAAGTTTTAGAATGTTATTCTTTCATTTTCATTCATTTCAAATTAGTTTCTAATTTCCTTTGAAAGTGAAAGTGAAGTCGCTCAGTCGTGTCCATGGGCTGTAGCCTACCAGGCTCCTCTGTCCATGGGATTTTCCAGGCAATAGTTCTGGAGTGGATTGCCACTTCCTTCTCCAGGGGATCTTCCCAACTCAGGGATCGAACCCGGGTCTAGGTATTCTTTTTTGATACACTGGTTACTTAAACTGTGTTATCAAAATTTTTGCATATTTGTGGAACCTCAAATTTCTTTCTGTTAATTTTATTCCATTGTGGTCAGATAACATAATTTGTATAATTTCACTTTTTATATATTTTTAGGCTATTTTATGGCCTCCCACATATTCTATCCTGGAGAGTGTTCTATGTGTACTTGGGAAGAACATATATTCCACTGTTCCTAGGTGGGACATTCTATAGATATATTAGGTACAACTGATTTCTAATTTTGTTTATAGTGTTGTTCATGACTTTTATTTCCTTGTGGATCTTCTTCCTGGATGTTTTTCCATCACTGAAAGTGGGGTACTGAAGTCTCCAAATACTATTGTTGAATTATTTATTTCTCTTTGCAATTCTGTTAGTTTTGTTTCATGTATTTTTAGGGCTCTGTGTTGTTAGTTGCATATATGTTTTTAATTATAATGTCTCTCTGTTGGATTGACCTCTTTATGAAATAGAATGTCCTTTTGTCTCTAGTAATACTTTTTGTACTGGACTCTAAGTCCTCTGATATTTATATAGCCACTCCAGGTTTCTTATGGTTGTTGTTTGCATTACATATCTTGATCCTTCCTCCTCCTTTGTTATCTCTCTTGTATCTTTAAACTTAGTATGTATCTCATATAAACAGTAAAGAATTGTATCCAAAAAATGGTTTTTTTGATCCAGTCTGAAAATCTCTGCTTTGATGGAATGATTATTCCATTCACATTTAATGTTACTACTGTTATAGATGGACTTATGTCTGCCATTTTAATTTTTGTTTTTTAAGTGTCTTGGAGTTTTTCCTTTATTCTTCCTTTATTACTTTCTTTTACATTTAAGTGAGTATTTTCTTTTTTATATGTTTTACTTCTGCCTTAAATTTATTTTTATTTTATTTTTTATTTATTTTATTTTTACTTTATTTTACTTTACAATACTCTATAAGTGAGTATTTTCTAAGTGGAACACTTTAACTCTTTTAACAAATTTTTTACTATGTATTTTTGAATTAGTTTCCTTTTGGTTTCTCTAGAGCTTACCATATACATTTCAACTTAGAATTACTTCAAACTGATACTTAATTCCTGTGAGATACTGAAGTGTTACTCCTATATAACTCGATTGCCTCATCCCTCTTTTCTGTGCTATTATCTTTTTATATTACAAATCCAATAATACAGTGTTCTAATTATTATTGTATAAAATTTATGTTTTTTAAAGAAGCTGATAGAAGGCAAACAAGTATATATTCATGTTTGTTATATAAAGCTTCTTTATTATAATTTCTATCATTTATCTATAATTTCTATCATTTATGTCATTTATTCCTATGGAATAACAGAAGGAAAAGATGGGAAGTATTTGAGGAAAGCTTTTTTATAACTAAGTAAATATGAAAGGTAAAAGATTAAAAGGGTTAATTAAGAACACCCCAAAGGCAAGAAACAGAAAAATGCACAGCTTTCAAAGAATTGAGGATTTAGATAATTAAAACCACCTAAGGTTTTTCCAGTAGTCATGTATGGATGTGAGAGTTGGACTATAAAGAAAGCTGAGTGCTAAAGAATTGATGCTTTCATACTGTGGTGTTGGAGAAGACTCTTGAAGAGTCCCTGGACTGCAATGAGTCCGACCTTCAATCTTAAAGGAAATCAGTTCTGAATATTCAGTGATGCTGAAGCTAAAACTCTAGTACTTTGGCCACCTGATGTGAAGAACCAACTCATTGGAAAAGACCCTGATGCTGGGGAAGATTGAAGGCAGGAGGAGAAGGGGGCAACAGAGGATGAGATGGTTGGATGGCATCACCGACTCAATGGACACAACGTTGAGTAAACTCTGGCAGTTGGTGATGGACAGGGAAGCCTGGCGTGCTGCAGTCCATGGGGTCGCAAAGAGTCAGACACGACTGAGCGACTGAAGCATTCAAAAAATGGATTAATAATATAAATAAGCATACTTACTGGCATAGAAATAAACTGTTATGTGAAGAAATGTGTCACAAAATTGTATAATATGATGCCATTTAGTATACTATGTCATTTGGTGCAGAGAGAGGAGGAGGAGGGTGAAAGGAGGAGGCAAAGAAGGGAGGGGGATGAGGATGAGGCCAGAGGACCATACCAAAATGTTAGCTATGGGTCAAAGAAGTATGGATAAATTTTATATTAAGGTTTCTGAATGTATATATTTAAAGTTTTTAATATTTAATGTGTATTTGTAATAAAACAATAAACTTAAAAAATTAATCCAGCAGAAATGAGCAAAAGACACAAAAAGGCAAGTCACCTTAGATGAAATAAAAATGGCCAAAAATGTATGAAAAAACTTCTGCCTCTCTAGTAATGAAAGAAAAGCAGTGTAAGATGATGCTGAATTTACTACTTATCAAATGGGAAAGATTCTTAAAGAGGAAGATATTTAGTGTGAATAAGTGTTATAGGAAATACACTCAATACTTTGTTGATGAAAATACATTCTGAAAATAAATTTAATAGTTTTTATAAAAGCCCTATAATATCTATGCCCTTTAATTTAGCGATTCCTTTTCTGGGGAATTTATTTTAAGGAAAAGTACCAACCAGTCCATTCTGAAGGAGATCAACCCTGGGATTTCTTTGG
>SJYV01032134.1:0-19141 GCA_006410875.1 Neotragus pygmaeus | reverse complement strand
ATTTTTCATAGAGCTAATCCTATCAATAGTTATTTTCTTCTCTATTGCTCTTTTTTCAGTGAGGGATTTTTAGTGCTGTGTCTCCAGCACCAAGAATCTGACATGAAGTGTGCACTCAATAAACAGCCACAGAACAGATGAAAAAGCCCCACATGACCCCACCTGCCCGGCCATAGCTGGTAGGACCAGGGACAAGAGAAAGCAAGCCCAGTCAGAATAATTCTCTCTGGAATTTGGACCTGTTGAGGGAACATGAATGTGGAAGCTGTATGTTTGCCATATTCTAGCTTTTGGACCAGAGAAAGAGAAAAATCAGGATGCGAGAGAGAAGAAGGGGAAGACAGGTGTGAGGAGCAGAAGGGAGCCTGGTCCCAGAGGCTTCCTGGACTTGTTTCAGCCCTGGTTCGCATCACCTTACAAGTAAGCTCCATGTTTCAGGTTAGGCCAGCTGTTATCTACAATCTCATGAATATACCTGTGGTCAGCATCATGCTTTAAAAATTCATAGCAAAAAGATATGAAGGAAACAATCAGGAATGTTTTCCTCTGAGTTATGGGACTACCTACTTTTTTGTATTTTCTAAAACAGAAAAGTATGCATGACTGCAAATATATATATGTTGGGTTTTTTTTTTTTTTTTTTCCCGAGAAGCACAGCGTGACAGACCTAGGGTATTCCAGGAGATCCCATTCTGTCCATTCATTTTATTCTGCTGAAAGCTTTAGCAGTGAAATGACTCACCAAGTTCCCAAAGTGAATACACACTTCAGCGACTCTGGCTTTCTTACACTCAAACCAGTATTGTCTCCACCAGGGAGCCTCTGGACAGTTACTATGTCATTCACTTTAAAATGCTGTATGCGTGCTAAGTCACTTCAGTTGTGTCCAACTATTTATGACCCCATGGACTGTAGCCCACCAGGCTCTTCTGTCTATGGGATTCTCCGNGGAAGGAATGATGCTGAAGCTGAAACTCCAGTACTTTGGCCACCTCATGCGAAGAGTTGACTCATTGGAAAAGACTCTGATGCTGGGAGAGATTGGGGGCAGGAGGATAAGGGGAAAACCGAGGATGAGATGGCTGGATGGCATCACGGACTCGATGGACGCGAGTCTGAATGAACTCCGAGAGATGGTGATGAACAGGGAGGTCTGTCGTGCTGCGATTCATGGGGTCGCAAGAGTCGGACACGAGCGACTGAACTGAACTGAACTGATCTTATAGTACTTCCATGCTTATTTCACTTAATTTTGTGCTCTGTGAATACTTTTCCTACTTTACAATGTAACTTTAATTCTAACTATATATTTCATGTTAATTTTACTTTCAATTCCACATATAAACTCCAGAAAAGAAATTCAAAAGAATATATGTTACTTGGGCTTTATTAAGGAATTAACAGTATAATTTGGTCATAAAATTCTGCACTAATGTTTCACTGCTTTATCACTGAGAGAATGAATATATAAATGAACAGTAGCCAAACTGACCTGAGCCTTTGGACTCTTTAATCAAATAGAAATTGATAAAGAGGGCAGACAAGAAACTCAAGCAAGGATTTATTGGGACTGGTGCTACAGCAAGGGGGAGCAAAAGCAAGTAACAGGTGCCCTTGCTTTCTCCCTGAGGTGGGGCAAGCTGGTTCCTTTAATGGGGTGAGGGTAGGGGCAGATTCGTGGGTCAGCCTGATGGGTGATCTGCCCATCCTCTTGGTGGCTGTGTGCAGGGATCGTGTGCAGTACCCCGCTTTTGCTCCTGGAACCTCATAAGTGTCAGTTGGTTTTCAGACTTTTTATATCTTACTGTTCATTATTTGCCCCATTTGTGCATACTTGCAGTTATTTTTAATGCCTTAGAGTTTCTTTGTATTCTGTTGCTCAAAGAAGAAATGTTTGTCCAGGTGCAAGGATTCTAGTAAAGGGTCCCAGGTCCCAGCCTGTCTCAAAAGCATATATAACAGTAGAATTCTGACCCTTAACCTTCAGCAGCCAATTCAGGAAGCTAAACAACAGCCTCAGTAATCTTTGACCCAAAACAGCCAGGACTTGATGGGTAACTGGGAGCTTCTCTAATTTTTGCTCCTGCTTCTGATTTAGGATCTAACAAATTATACAGAGTCCCCACTTCTAGTTTGCTTACAGCTTCTCCATGGCAATAGCCTCCGATCAGAGGATACTTGAAGCCTTCCCTTTTTTGCTGTAAAAAGCTTTCTTATTAATCTATCTGCCTTTGAATCTCTGCTGGTCAAAGAGTTGATGGCTGACTTCCTTGCTATCTCAAGCTCTGAGTAAATAGCATTTGGATAGTTCAAATGAGAATAGCACATTTTCATTTGGATAGTCTTTGTTATTTCCACAGTTCTTTATTAGACTCTGACAATTAAACTTATTCTAGTTGCTTCTAGAATATGTGTTCCAAGTATTATATTTAAAATGTAGACTTTCACCTATTTATGAATTTATACATTTTATTCCTGAACACCCATTTTTGAGACTGTAACTATGGAGAGAGTGTCAGTCAATGACACAACCCCCCACTGCTGGGCTGGCCTTGATCATATGCTTATCAGCATTCCTAAGGGAGTCGCCTCCATTCAGAGACTAGTCTCAGCTGAAACGTTCTTAGCAAGAAATCGTCTCCACTCTGACTCAGCACTTTTTCACTCCTAACACATCTTCCCCAGCTCTTGGCTACCTAAGCTTATAAAAGGCAAGAGAGTTTTTTTTGCTTCCTCTTTTTTTTTTTTTTTTCTGTTTCAGGATCCTCAGCAACAGGGTGGTTTCCTTCACTGTGCTGGGTAATCTAACCAACCCTCTTCTGGTAGCATTCCATGGGGAAACATGGAAAACTGGTTAGCTTGTACTGTTTTCTTTGCCTCTTGCCTGCATTGTCACAATATTATGGGCTCAATTGTGTCTCTGAACAGTTTGGGCTCCTGAAGAGAATTTTAGGATGAAGACAGAGGGAAGATCATGTGAAGGTAGCTATCTATAAGCTCTAGAGAGAGGGTGCAGAAGAAGTAACCCTGCCAACATCTTGATCTCTAGCATCTAGACCTGTAAGTTTAAACAACCTTGTGGTATCCTGGTACCTTGTTATGGTAGCCCTAACTGCCAGGGTACAACCCCGGTGGATCCAGGGTGATTCGAAGGGTGAACAGTGCAGGCGAGGAAAAAACTTATTTACTTATTTAATTAGAAATATAAGATTAGATTAGGAAGAAATAGTGTAGTAGGAAAATTAAGTGGAGAAAAGATGCTGAATAACTTGGTTTACATGGAAAGCCAATAAAGTTCCAGACAAGGAACTTGCACCATCTACGTTAGGCCACCAGTGTCCGTTTGAATATCAAAGAGTGCGCCGCCTTGGGCTCCCTCTCTTATGGATCTTAGAAGCCAGGGCAAGTAAGTAGATATGGCGAGCCTCCATGCCCAAGATGAGAATTCAGCCTGAAAATAGAGTAAAGAGGAGACACAGGGGAAACCAGTCCTTCCAATGACTGGCCCGGCCTCTATTGTCTAGAAAGGTCTTTTATACCTTTTTGATTGTACACAGAGATTAATGGGTAATACAAACTTATGCAGCATTAGCAGCCCAGACTCTTATCAAGACCAGGCTTTTCTCTCTGCATACCTGTCTTTGGTAATTTACATCATTTTCCAGCCAAAAAGGCCAATTAACATTTTACAGCCTTTGATAAGGGTTTGTCAACCAGAAGAATTATTTGTGTTGATCTTCCCAAAGTCTGGTGCCACTCTCAGAAAGCACTAAATAAAGTCACATTCTTACATAGAAAAGATACAGCAATTTATAACAAGTGAAAGGAGTACAGTGATTTATAACAAAAGAAAATTATTAAAAGTCTAATGTTGCTAACATCAAAACTATTATATACCTATTTCTGCATCCCATTTACATTGATTAATATCCTCCCAGGTGCCTAAAAATTAAAGGATATGGAGGCCTGGTGGCAAACATTAGCTCAACAAACTCTTCACCAAACTAATTCTTAACTCCAAAAGGTTCTATATCCTTAAGATGTTTAAGCTTTGTGCCTCTTGCAGTTGGGGGCTGTAAGCAATTCACAAATTGTAAAAGGTCCGGGGGAACCTGTTAGGCAAGTTAGAGAGCTATCAGAGGGGGTTTTAAGCCGAGACATTCTTTTGCAGGAGACTGAAGCCCTGAATTAACTTTTTCCAGAGAGTGTCAGAAGAGTGGAAAAGTACAATACAATAAGGCAGGCAGATTCTTATTTTTTGGTGCACATGCTCAGGAAATACCAGGGGAAAACCCTGAGGCTTGACTCGCCTTGCCCATCAGGCCTCTCCGCATGACCTTACCATGGGTGGGGTTCCTCAAGCTGGCTCCTGGCACCTAACAAACAAATACCCATGGTAAGTGAACAAAGGCTTAATTGTTACTTGAGGTATGATACGTTGTCCTAATCTACCACCTTGACACCTGGCAGCTCAACGTTTTTTCTCATCCATGTATCAGTTCAGTTCAGTTCAGTTGCCCAGTCGTGTCCGACTCTTTGCGACCCCATGAATCGCAGCACGCCAAGCCTCCCCATCCATTACCAACTCCTAGAGTTCACTCAAACTCACGTCTTCGGTGATGCCATCCAGCCATCTCATCCTCTGCCATCCCCTTTTCCTCCTGCCCCCAATCCCTCCCAGCATCAGAGTCTTTTCCAATCAGTCAACTCTTCACATGTATAAATGATGTCTTTTGAAGAACACTTTTTTTAAATGAAGTATCAGTTTACAATTTTTTCTTTTATGCTCCATGTTTTGTTTAGTTTATATATATATAAATCTTTGTTAGATAACAAGTAAACTGTTTTCTTTATGACATTTTATAGTTTTTGGTTGAATGTTTAGCTAGGCTTTTCACTTTGAGTTCATTTTTTATGTATGGTGTGATAAAAGGGAGAAAACTCAATCCTTATATAGAGAGATTAAATTTAATCACTTTTGTTATCTTTGTCAGAAATAAATTGAGCCTATATATGTGGGCCTGTTTCTGGATGTTCTATTTTGCTACATTGATGTATATATCTATCTTTCACTAATACCAGTTTTTATTTTGTAAACTTATCCTCAAAATTAGGTGGAATAAGTCTTTAAAATTTTTGTTTTTGTTTAAAATCATTTTTGAATCAGCTTGTCAACTTGTATATTTGGGGTTGTCTTTTTTTTTTTTTCCCAATTTTCTTTTTCTTTTATTTTTTTACTTTATTCTACTTACAATCTTAAAAATATTAAATGTTTCAGTTCATGAATAATGCATATTTCTCTATTTAGTAGTCTTCATTTTCTATCACTAATGATTTGCAATTTACATTGTTGGAAAATAGTGCATCTTGGGTATTTTATTTTGTGTACAGTGAATGAAATTTAAATGTTTTAGTTTTTAATTGTTCTCACTGATTAGTAAAAATACAACTGATTTTAGTATTATCTTTTATCCTTGAACTTTGCCTAATTCATTAATAAATTTTAGTATTTTTGTGTGTATTGCATGGAATTTTCTGTTTGAATAAACATACTCTCTCAGTTCAGTTCAGTCGCTCAGTCTTGTCCAAATCTTTGTGGCCCCCAAGGACTGCAGCATGCCAGGCTTCCCTGTCCATCATCAACCCCTGGAGCTTACTCAAACTCATATCCATCAAGTCGATGATGCCATGAAACCATCTCATCCTCTGTCATCTGCTTCTCTCCAGTAGCATATTAGGCACCTCCTGGGGAGTTCATCTTTCGGTGTGAGAGTCAGTTCTTAGGCAGGTTGATAAAAAGTCTGGGGTCCCCAAGAAGGACAGAGGGGTCTGGGGCTCTCAAATAGGAGCTGGGGTCTGGAATTCTCAAGGAGGAGGAAAGGACAAACATCTTTTTTCCTCTATCTTCCTTAGTCTTAGTCACATAAAACGTTTTTTTTCTTTAAGCCTGGTATGGATGATTACACAACAAAGAACAGATTAAACTTTGTACTAAGGATTATATAACAACAATGTATCTTGCTTGAGGATAGTTTCTGCTTCTTGAAAACCTTCTGGCTAATACTGTTATCAATAGAATCTTAATATTAGCTATATTAAGGGAGTGAGTTTGGTAAGATCTTTCTACTGTGAGTTCTAATCCTGTAATTTTAAAACGTAAAATGTGGGAGTGGGTCTAGTAAGATCTTTACAAACTTGAGACACTTTTTTGATTTATTGTAATAACCAATTTAAAAAGTATATAATTCCCTTGCTAAGACTAGTGAGGGGGGCACTCTCCATCCCCGTTCTGATATCTATGTCAGAAGCTTTCTCTGTCACTTTTCTTACTTTAATAAAACTCTGCTACACAAAAGCTCTTGAGTGATCAAGCCTGGTCCCTGGTCTGGAAACTAAATCTTCTTCAGAGATCAAGAATCCGACAGCTTCCACTATCAAGTGTCGCATTTTTTTGCCTTTTCATGCGTTCATGGGGTTCTCAAGGCAAGAATGCTGAAGTGAATTGCCATTCCCTTTTCCAGTGGACCACGTTTTACTCTCCACCACGTTTTACTCTCACTATGTCATAACTCTCCATCCTTCTTGGGTGGCCATACATGGCATGGCTCATAGTTTCATTGAGTTAGACAGGGTGTGATCCATGTGATCAGTTTGGTTAGTTTTCTGTGATTGTGGTTTTCATTCTGTCACCCTCTGATGGATAAGGATAAGAGGCTCATACTCTGCAAAAGGTTTATTTTTTACTTTCCTGTCTTTGTCTTTTATTGATGTTTTTGCCTTATTGCAATGGCTAGGACCTTCAGAACGATGTTGATCAGGAGTGTTGAAAGTGGAATCATTACCCTTTTCTTCACTTCATGAGAAAATATTCAGGTTTCCTTCATTAATGAAGATATAGGCTGTAGATGTTTTTAGATTCATTTTATCAAATTATGGAAGTTTCCTATTTTTTAAATAGATTTGAGATATAATTGAAATACATGCTGCATATACTTATTTATTATCATTGAAGTATAGTGATTTATGTTGCATGTATTTACTGTGTACAATTTTATGAACTGGTACAATGAAATCACCTTGAAGGAAACAATAGAATGGGAAAGACTAGACTCTCTTAAAGAAAATTAGAGATAAAAAGGGAACATTTCATGCAAAGATGGACACAATAGTGGGCAGAAATGGTACAGACTTAATACACAGAAGAACTATACAAAAAAGATCTTCATGACTGAGATAATCTTGATAGTGTGATCACTCACCTAGAGCCAGACATCCTGGAATATGAGCTCAAGTGGGCCTTTGGAAGCATCACTACAAACAAAGCTAGTGGAGGTAATAGAATTCCAGTTGAGCTATTTCAAATCCTAAACGATGATGGTGGGAAAGTGCTGCACTCAATATGCCAGCAAATTTGGAAAACTCAGCAGTGGCCACAGGACTGAAAGAGGTCACTTTTCATTCCAATCTCAAAGAAAGGCAATGCCAGAGAATGCTCAAACTACTGCACAATTGCACTCATCTCACTCGCTAGTAAAGTAATGCTCAGAATTCTCCAAGTCAGGCTTCAGCAATACATGAACAGTGAACTTCCAGATGTTGAAGCTGGTTTTAGGAAAGGCAGAGGAACCAGATATCAAACTGCTAACATCTGCTGGATCATCGAAAAAGCAAGAGAGTTCCAGAAAAACATCTATTTCTGCTTTATTGACTATGCCAAACTTTTTGTGTGGATCACAACAAACTGTGGAAAATTCTGAAAGAGATGGGAATACGAGATCATCTGACCTACCTCCTGAGGAATCTGTATGCAGGTTAGGAAGCAAGAGTTAGAACTGGACATAGTACAACAAGCTGGTTCCAAATAGGAAAAGGAGTACGTCAAGGCTGTATACTGTCAATCTGCTTATTTAACTTATATGCAGAGTACATCATGAGAAATGCCGGGCTGGAAGAAGCACAAGCTGGAATCGAGATTGCTGGGAGAAATGTCAATAACCTCAAACATGCAGATGATACCACCATTATGGCAGAAAGTGAAGAACTAAAGAGCCTCTTGATGAAAGTGAAAGAAGAGAGTGAAAAAGTTGGCTTAAAGCTCAACATTCAGAAAACTAAGATCATGGCATCCAATCCTATTACTTCATGGGAAATAGATGGGGAAATATTGGAAACAGTGTCAGACTTTATTTTGGGGGGCTCCCAAATCACTGCAGATGGTGACTGCAGCCATGAAATTAAAAGGTGCCTACTCTTTGGAAGGATACTTATGACCATCCTGGACAGCATTTTAAAAAGCAGAGACATCACTTTGTTAACAAGTGTCCATCTAGTCAAGTAGTCATGTATGGATGTGAGAGTTGGACTATGAAGAAAACTGAGCACTGAAGAATTGATGCTTTTGAACTGTGGTGTTGGAGAAGACTCTTGAGAGTCCCTTGGACTGCAAGGAGATCCAACCAGTCCATCCTAAAGGAAATCAGTCCTGGGTGTTCATTGGAAGGACTGATGTTGAAGCTGAAACTCCAGTACTTTGGCCACCTGATGTGAAGAGCTGACTTATTTGAAAAGACGTTGATGCTGGGAAAGACTGATGGCAAGAGGTCAAGGGAATGACAGGATGACATGCTTGGATGGGGTCACTGAATCAATGGACATAAGTTTGGGTATACTCCAAGAGTTGGTGATGGACAGGGAGGCCTGGTGTGTTGCAATTCATGGGGTCACAAAGAGTTGGACACGACTGAGTGACTGAACTGAACTGAACTAGGAATATATTCTACAATTCTAGAATTTATTCACCCAAAATCATTGAAATTTTAGACCCACTAAATAACAATTCTCCATTTTCTCTACCCTACCCCAGTTTTTGGCTTCTTTCTATATATACTCTTTATATAAAACCTCTGTGTGTGTGTGTGTGTGTGTGTGTGTGTGTGTGTACACTTATGGTATAAGATCTAAGATCTGTAGTCAGCAAACTCGAGATGCAGGAGAGCCAGTGGTCTAAGTTTTAGACTGAGCTTGAGGGCAGAAGACTGATTACTTGAAGACAATGAAGCAGTGAGAAATAATTTTTTCTTATTCAGACTTTTAGTCTATTTAGTCCTTCAATGGGTTGGATGAGGCTCCTTCATGAGTCTTCTCCAGCACCACAGTTTGAAAGCATCAACTCTTTGACACTCAGTCTTCTTCATGGTTCAACTCTTATATCTGTACATGACTATCAGAAAGACCATAGTTTTGACTAGATGGACCTTTGTTGGAAAAATGATGTTTCTGGTTTTTAATAAGCTGACTAGGTTTGTCTTAGCTCTTCTTCCAAGAAGCATCTTTTAATTTTATGGCTGCAGTCATGGTCCACAATGATTTTGGAGCCCAAGAAAATAAAATCTGTCACTGTTTCCATTTTCCCCCCATCTATTTGCCATGAAGTGATGGGACCAGATGCCATGATCTTAGTTTTTAAGTGTTGAGTTTTAAGCCAACTTTTTCACTCTCTTCTTTCACCTTCATCAAGAGGCTCTTTAGTTCCTCTTTCTGTCATTAGGGTAGTATCATCTACATATCTGAGGTTGTTGATATTTCTCCTGGCAATCTTTATTCTAGGATGTACTTCACCTAGACCTGCATTTTGCATGATATAAGTTAAAGAAGCAGGGTTGACATATTCCTTTCCCAATTTTGAACCAGTCCATTGTTCCATTTCTGTTTCTATTGCTTCTTCATATGCATGCATATTTCTCAGGAGGCAGGTAAGGTAATCTGAATTTCCCATCTCTTTAAGAATTGTCCATAGTTCATTGTGATCCACACAGTCAAAGGCTTTAATATCGTCAGTGAAGCAGAAGTAGATAGATATTTTCTGTCTTGCTTTTTTTTTTGTCTTGCTTTTTCTATGATCCAACTGATGCTGGCAATTTGATCTCTGGTTCCTATGCCTTTTCTAAAACCAGCTCATCCATCTGGAATTTCTAGGTTCACACATTGATGAAGCCTGGCTTGAAGGATTTTGAGCATTATCTTGCCAGCATTTGAAATGAATACAGTTGTGCAATAATTTGAACATTCCTCGGCAATGTCCTTATTTGGAACTGGAATGAAAACTGACATTTTCCAGTCTTGTGGCCACTGCTGAGTTTTCCAAATTTGCTGGCATATTGAGTGCAGCACTTTCATAGCATCATCTTTCAGGACTTGAAATAGCTCAGCTGGAATTCCATCACCTCCACTAGCTTTGTTCATAGTTATGCTTTCTAAGGCCCACTTGACTTCACATTCCAGGATGTCTGGCTCTAGGTCAGTGGTCACACCATCGTGGTTGTATGGATCATGAAGATCTTTTTTGTATAGTTCTTCTGTGTATTCTTGCCACCTCTTCTTAATATCTTCTGCTTCTACTAGACCTATACCATTTCTGTCTTTTATTGTGCTCATCTTTCCATAAAATATCTCCTTCTTATCTAATTTTCTTGAAAAGATCTCTAGTCTTTCCCATTCTATTGTTTCCTCTGTTCCTTAGCATCGTTCACTAAGAAGGCTTTCTTATCTCTCATTGCTGTTCTTTGGAACTCTGCATTCAGATGGGCCTTTCTTTCCTTTTTCCTTTGCGTTTCACTTCTCTTCCTTTCTCAGCTATTTGTAAGGCTTCTTCAGACAGCCATTTTGCTCTTTGTAATTTTTTTCCCCCCCTTGGGGATGGTTTTGATCACTGGCTCCTGTGCAATATTATGAATCTTCATCCATAGTTCTTCAGGCTATGCCTATCAAATCTAAGTCATTGAATCTTATTTTTCACTTCCACTGTATTATCATACAAGATTTGATTTAACTTATACCTGAATGGCTTACTGGTTTTTGCTACTTTCTTTAATGTAAGTCTTAATTTTGCAATAAGGATTTCATGTATATATATACACACACACACACTTAACAAATCATATACATACTTTTCATACCAAGAAACTAGAAATTTTATAGTGTCTAGGCCTGAAATATCCATTTTATCTTTGTGTTCCAGTTTTACTCACAATTTCTGACACATAATATAAGTTAAATCAATGCTTTCTAAGTGAAAGTATAACTTCATATATCTATACTCCAGAAATTGTAAAAGATAGGATTATGGGATTATTCAGGTAATGTAAGATATGCCAATCTACTTCCCATATTATAGAATGCTTTCAAATTACCTTGGTTTCAATATTAGCATTTTCATTGCTATAGGTTGTTTCTGACTCCTGATTATTTTAAATATTTTTCATTATAAGGGAGGAGAATTACATTAATTTAAAAAAATTTCTAATGTGCATGTGCTTTTGAGTGGTTCTCAAAATTTGCAGTCAGTAATATTTTAGATCTATTTTTTCTAATGCCAAAGAAGAGAGTGCTATTACTGAAGTCACCTATCATAAACCAGTTTGACCATAGCCAGAATATTTGCATATTTTCCCTATACTTCAAAATAGACTCCAGATACAGGTAAGTTTTATAGTCATTCATCAATAATAAACTCTCATGACAATGAAAAATAAATTTCTTTACCTACAGTGATAAACTATCAAATTAAATAACAAATTTGACCCACATTTCACTTACCTATGTTTAATGATAATTTATGAACATTTATAAAATATTTCATGGAAAATATTTATACTAAAATATTTAAATTTAGAATAAAGTTTTTTAAAATATTTTAAACTTAAATGTCAAGTTAGTAGACCAGACAAAAAGAACTCATTAAATTACATGTAGCATAAGCAGAGTTCTCTGCCCACTTGAAAAGATGAATATACTTTGGGCCTGGTGTAACACACTCTATAATATATTCCATGGAAGGGGTTCCCAAAACTTGCTCTCAGAAGCTTAAAAAATTCTTAAAATTTGTGGAGAAACTTGTGGGTAAGTTCTATCTATACTTAAGTTAATTTTTACAGGAGTATAGTGGCTTTACAATGTTGTGTTAGTTTCTACTGTATAGCAAAATGATACAGTGAAACGTATACAAATATCCCCTCTCTTTTGAACTTCCTCCCCAGTCAGGTCACCATAGTGCATTAAGTAGAATTCCTTGTGCTATATAGTATGTTCTCATTAATTATCTATTTATCCATAGTATCAATAGTGTATGTGTTTCAATAACATCTCTTAATTCTTCCTCCCCTTTCCCCCTTTATATGCATATATGTGTTCTCTATCCATATATTCGTTCTCTATGTTTTTGTAATTCTGCTTTGCAAATAAGATCTATATCATTTTTCTAGACTCCATGACTCTACAAATGACCAAATTTCATTCCTTGTTATGGCTGAGTAATATTCCATTGTATATATGTATTACATCATCTCTACCCATCCCTCTGTTGATGGACATTTAGGTTACTTCTATGTCCTGGCTGTTGTAAATAGTACTGCTATGAACATTAGGGTACCTGTATCTTTGAATTATGGTTTTCTCTGGGTATATGCCCAGAAGTGGGAATGCTTGGTAGTTCTAATTTTAGTTTTTTAAGGAACTTCCATAATGTTCTCCATAGTGGCTATTATCAATTTACATTCCTACCAACAGTACACAAGCGTTGCCTTTTCTTCACACTCCAGCATTTGTAGATTTTTTTGGTGATGGCCATTCTGACTGGTATGAGGCGATACCTCACTGTAGTTATAAATTGCATTTCTCTAATTTATTAATTAGTGATATTGAGTATTTTCTCACGTGTTTCTTAGGCATCTGCATGACTTTTTGGAGAAATGTACATTTATTTCTTCTGTCCATTTTTTGCCTTTTTAAAATTTTTTCTAATGTTGAACTGATTGAGCTCCTTGTATATTTTGGAGATTAATCCTTTATCAATTGCTTTATTTGCAGATATTTTCTTCCATTCTGAGGGTTGTATTTTTGTCTTACTTATGGTTTCCTTTGGTTTACAAAAGCTTTTACATTTAATTAGGTTCCATTTGTCCATTTTTGTTTTTATTTTCATTACTGTAGGAGATGGGACAAAAATCTTGTGATTTATGTCAAAGAGTGTTTTGCCTATGTTTTCTTCTAAGGGGTTAATAGCATATGGCCTTACACTCAGGTCTTTAATTCCTTTTGAGTTTATTTTTTGTGTATGGTGTTAGAGAGTGTTCTCATTTCGTTCTTTTACAGTTAGCTGTTTAGTTTTCCCAGCACCACTAATTGAATAAACTGTCTTTTCTCCATTATGTATTCTTGCCTCTTTTGTCACATATTAGGTGACAATAGATGTGTGGATTTATCTCTGTTTTATCCTGTTTCATAGACTTAGAGTTAGAATTCAGGCTGCTTTTATACTAAAAGGGGAGAGGGTATGGCTGATTGTTGCAAACTCCATACAGGCATCCTTTGTTCTTGTATCTGTTCATGTGGGGCTGTTCACAATGTTCCTATAAACCTCCAACAAGACAAGTGTTATTCTTTATTCTGCAACTTTTTATCCCTATATGAGTGGGAAAATGTTATACTTTTAAAGGTCAGAGCCTTGAGAATGGGTTATCATATATATATTTCAGGCTATAGACAACATTCTTTTACAAAGGTGCAGAGCCAGAATGACTAAGAATGGGCAACAAAGCACATGGGTTAGAGCCAAAGGCATAAATCCAATATGAACAGATTTGTTTTTCCCTGTTATAATTTCATTTCTATCTTATGTAGTTATTAAATATATACAAAATATGTATATATATTATACAAATATAATGTAAACTGTAAGGTGATATCCAAATATAAGCTATAAGTATTTCCATACAATATGAACACAATGCTGGCTCTTAGTTTTTGACATATGCATTAATAAATTCAGGATGCATACCTGAATTCATGAGTAGATTATGTCTTGATCTCTATTATCCAAATATTAGTGTGAGAATGTGATTGCAGGTTGATGGTTCAAAAAACTGTTGGATAGTTGCATGGTTTCTCTAGAGAGCAATGATATGTGAAAATGCAGCCTAACCATAGATACTTATAGACTAATAGTTGTTGGAAAATACAAATAGTTCTAAAGTTAATTGCTTTGTGGTAACAGCAGTGGACTACATTCTGTCACTCAGTTGTTATCAGTGATCTAAGTGAAATAAGATAGTTTCTTGGTAGTGAATTCAAAAGGAAAGGGCTTAAACATTTTCCACAGTAAACTTAGTATGCCCTTGGAGCTTGATATAGCTGATACAGTGGCAACCTAATTTCCCAGTGAGTATTCACTTTAGCCATACCAGCTGCTAGGCTCTACCACTAACAACAGCTTTGCTATTAAATAAAGATAGTCATTTTTGTAAAGAAGTAAATTGCCTTATTTATTACTGATGTTCCTGCCTCATATATTGAAACATTTTGTCACAGCTGGAGAATGCAGCTGCTTTTTCCCTTATATTGCAATAAAAAATAAATCATAAGAGAAATACATTAGAGAGTAAAATAGTTTATTCAGTGTTTAAAATAGGCTGTCAGCAAGTTAGAAATATATAATTTTCAGAAAATGAGTAATTTAAAGCAAAACATATTGATAATGATCAATTATCTGATTGTATTATAGTGTTATTTTGTAACTGTTATTTCTTAGTTAAGACAAAGTATACCCATATTTTAGAAATTTTGAAAGAAATGGAAGTTTGTGAATTTTGGAATCTTTTGTATAATCATCTACAAAACATTATCACATGTAAAGTTTTTATAAATATATCAGAGTCTGGCACATATGAGCAATGTGAGTCTTAAACACAAAATATAGTTACTGTGAATAATGTGATGAATCTGTTTAGAATATCAAAATATGATTTAACTAAACTATACTCCTCAAGTCAATAAAAAACTAATTTCATACACTCTTAGTTTTTTTTTTTTTTTTTTTTTTTTTTTTTATGAGATCAGGGATCTTTAGACTTGTTGTTTCAGGCTCAGAGGAAATTGATGTGCTCCACAAGCAATGTATACAAAATGCTTTTGATCATGAACTGAACTGACTAAACTCTAGCATATAAAATACTTTAGTTGACTAGAACCTGGTAAAAGTTTTCAAATAAAATTGCCTAATGGCTTTCTAATAAAGTAATTTTAAAATGAGTAAAAATAAAATAATAATTTCCCTTTTCATCTATGATAGAGTAATGGACAGGATTTACCCTCTCTACTTAAGTAAAAACAAAATCTAGAGATAGACACAATTATGAAATAATTATTTTCGGACATTGGACAAAATGTAGTGTACGTATATGATCCTTTGACAAAAGTAGAACAAACAACATGAATCCTGTTAATTTTTCTAATTACCTGGAAATAGTTTTTTCACTGCAATGAAAAATGGGCTTCTGAGTATGGACTGAAGGAAGGTGGGATTTTCACTTTTTCTTGTTTTCTAGAGTATGGAACATCTTCACGAGACTCAATAGTGGAGTGACTATTTCTGGCCTGTGGAGGAACATTAGGGCTGTGTTCTAAATTACGGAATTGAAGAAATTTGATCTGAATGAAAATTATCCACGAATTATACAAGTCAAGTTAATGAAAAAATGGAGATAATGATAAATTGAGCCAAAATTCATCATGTTATGTAGCAAAGTAGCTGTTATTTAGAATAAATAGTTGTAAATCTGGCTTTAAATTTTATAATCCGTGACCTTGGATAAATCTATTAATTATCTCAATCTCTTGTTTTCTCATCTGTAAAGTGAAATCGCTAAACAAAGTCAGTAGTTGATAATAATTGGAAGTAATAAAAGTCATTGAGCATCATTTACATACCTCAGTAATTTTGACAACATCTCTGTGAAATAGGAATTTTTAGTATCTCATTTATAGTGAGAATAAGTAACCTGTTCAAGGTAGTGGATGACAGAGAGGGAATATGCACCCAGGTATGTTTGTTCATTAAACTTTCATTAAACTTTGTTCACTAAACTTTGTCATTATTCACCACGATGTAATATTTAAATATTGGATTAACCAAAAACCACTTGTTTGGACATGTACTCCATGATAGGAATACAAAATAGTAAGATAATTAATGTAATAACAAAAAGAAAAAAGAATATAGTTATTCTAAATATTCACAAAGCCAAACATGAAAAACAAAGATTCACTCTGATCTCTTGGGCCAAAATATTTTGCCAGTCCAATAAACCTGAGTTATGGCAATGTTACTTTGTTCATTTAAAAGAAGTTCTGTTTTTAGTGGAGTTAAGCCACTGGATAATAATTTATGTATATATTATATATTGAAAATGAAGCATGGTGTTTTATTTTGCTATTTAAAGTTATAGCATAGTATTCATCCTTGTACAAATACCCTTTTATATATTTTATAAGAGTTTTGAGCTATTTATAAAATAATTTATTGAAAGTATAAAATTCTATGTGCATGTGTGTTTAGTCATGTCTCCCTTTGCAACCCAATGGACTGTAGTCCACCAGGCTCCTCTGTAGAATTTTCCAGGCAAGAATACTGGAATGGGTTGCCATTTTTTCCTACAGGAAATATTCCCAACCCAAGAATTGAACCCATGTCTCTTGCTTTGGCAGGTAGATTCTGAAGGTAAATTTCATATCCATCATGCCAAAAAAGATTCCTTATGCACCTTTGCAGCCTATCCATTCATCTGCCCGTGGATTCATATATCACTAAATGTTCTTTGTCACTATGTATGTTTTCTGGGATTTTGCTACAAAATGTAGTCAGTTCAGAGGCTCAGTTGTGTCCGACTCTTTGGGACCCCATGGCTGCAGCATGCCAGGCCTCCCTGTCCATCACCAACTCCTGGAGGCTGCTCAAACTCATGTCCATTGAATTGGTGATGCCATCCAACCATCTCATCCTCTGTCGTCCCCTTCTCCTCCTGCCTTCAATCTTGCCCAGCATCAGGGTCTTTTCCAATGAGTCAGTTCTTCACATCAGGTGGCCAAAATATTGGAGTTTGAGCTTCACCATCAGTCCTTCCAGTGAATATTCAGGCCTTATTTTCTTTAGGATTGACTGGTTTGATCTCCTTTCAGTTCAAGGGACAAAACATAGTACTTACATTTTTTAATATATTTTTATACAGGAAAGTGATTTTTATATTTATCCATGTTGTTGCATGTAGCAGTAGCAATTCATTTTACTGACTAGAATTGTGTATCATTGTATAAATAGACCATTGTTTTCAATCAACTTACCTGCTGAGTATCTTATGTGCTTATTGGCCATCCATAAATATTCTTTTGTAAAGTGTTTGTTAAAATATTTTACCTACTTCTAAAGAAATTTTTTCCTATGCTAGATGGCAAAGAAGTTCCCTAATATTTTATTCTGGAAATTTTATACTTTAAGCTTTTACACTTAAATCTATGATCCACTTAGAGTAAATTTTTGTGTATTATGTGAGGTATCTTGATTCTTTTTGTTTCTTTGTCATATGGATATCCATGCTTGTGTAATCGGTCGTGTATGATTCTCTGCAACCTGTATTATTTGTAGAGTGCCAGGCTCCTTT
The DNA here is from genome assembly GCA_006410875.1 of Neotragus pygmaeus. Classification (NCBI taxonomy): domain Eukaryota; kingdom Metazoa; phylum Chordata; class Mammalia; order Artiodactyla; family Bovidae; genus Neotragus; species Neotragus pygmaeus. Next base: position 1,652 of record SJYV01032134.1, on the reverse strand, counting down.
GTCCATGGAATTTTCCAGGCAAAAATACTGGAGTGGGTTGCCATTTCTTCCTCTAGGGGATCTTCCTGACCCGGGGATTGAACCCACAACTCCTGCATTGATAGGCAGATTCTTTACCACTGAGATACCTGGGATCTATGCATATCCATAGGGAATAAATTTCAGTAGAAATTTTGTAATACTAACTCATCTTTTTTTCCTCTATTACCCCAGTGTCTGCTGACTTCATCTAATTTTTTCTAATTATTCTTGAACCATGGTAGTGGCAAAATGTAACTTCAAAAAAAGAAGTTGACAATTTTTCATGTTCTTTTCTTCACTGAACCCTTGAGGCTGGCTCAAATCCAAGAAAACATTCTCCCAAATGCTTTTGGCTTTGTGTTTGAATCTTTTTTCTTTGTTCTCTGTGTTTACTGAACTGAGTGGGTAGATGGTAGAAAGTGCTTCTTTCTCATTCAATTTTTTTTTTTTTAATCTTGCATCAAATTAGGTAGTTGATGACATTTTCTAGCACTGCTACAAACAACTTAAAATGATCTTTTAGAAATGAGACTTGCTAGTTGACCATTATTTAATTTAATTAGCTTCCACGATGACTCAGCAGGTGAAGAATCTGCCTGCAGTGCAGGAGACAATGGGTTCCTAAGTCAGGAAGATTTCCTAGAGGATGAAATGTCAACCCATTCCAGTATTCTGGCCTGGAAAATTCCACGGACTGAGGAGCCTGGAGAGCTACAGTCCAAAGTGTTGCAAAGAGTCAGACACAAGTGAGAAACTGAACCTGCACACGCACATTATTTCATTGCTTGTATTCATTTAAAGTTGGAGAAGGCAATGACACCCCTCTCCAGTACTCTTGCCTGGAAAAATCCCATGGACGGAGGAGCCTGGTAGTCTGTAGTCCATGGGGTCGCTGAGGGTCAGACACGGCTGAGCGACTTCACATTCACTTTTCACTTTCCTGCATTGGAGAAGGAAATGGCAACCCACTCCAGTGTTCTTGCCTAGAGAATCCTAGGGACAGGGGAGCCTGGTGGGCTGCTCTCTATGGGGTCACACAGAGTCAGACATGACTGAAGTGACTTAGCAGAAGCAGCATTCACTTAAAGTTATCTTGGGATTTTTGTCAGCATTGTTTAGTTCCAGCATACGTTTAAAATTTTAGATAAGTAATTTTTTCTTTGGCTATTTTGTCAAGTTTTGGCAAGTAAGCGTAGAGGGAAAGTATTTGGTATGTGGTCAGTTGCTGCTATATTTCCTAGTTTTGGAATATTTGCTCATTGATAAAATTATGCAGAAATAGAGTTTCAAATCTTCCTTTGGAAACATCACTTCTTAGTGTTTAATATTTAATATTTAGTATCATAGATTTTATAAACATCCTTAATAAAAGGTTCTACTTCACCTATTTTTCTGACATATATATATATATATTTTTTTTTTTCTTGTATTTCACTGCCTGTTTTTTTTTTTCCCCTACTCACAGCCAAATGATATGAGTAAAATTTTGGCATGATGAGATCACTTAAAATTTTGTCAGTTCATATGTTAACATTTAGGAAAGAATTTAGAATTGGTATTTAGTAATGCACTGGTCATAGCAAACACCCTCTTCCAACAACACAAGAGAAGACTCTACACATGGACATCAC
>SJYV01032128.1:0-21235 GCA_006410875.1 Neotragus pygmaeus | reverse complement strand
GGGTTCCTGAATGCACCGTAATCGCTGTATGAAATATTAAAAAGTCTAAAGTGAAAAACCTGATTGCAAATCCCTGTGGGGGTGGGCTCAACCCAGGGTGAGTACTGGGACCTTGGAGAATTCACACTGGACGCCTCTTGTCTAGAAGAGTACTGCGAGTGGGCCAGCGATGTGTCAGGACTATGAAAATGCATCTGAGGGGTTGCACATACCATGGTGGAACATAATAGCAGGTAGAGCAGGCTGTATAGAGGATGGGCTAAGGACTGAGCAGAGAGGAGTTAGATTTACCCCAGAATATGAAATCAGATAGAGGATAGACTTAGGTATGGAGAGGCTGTTTCTTTGAAAGACACTTGGAAGGCCCAATAAAACCAGGATTTGGGGGAGATAAGACAGAGAAACCCAGTATGACTAAGACATGTCTAGCTGGGACCATGAGGCAGGCCAGTTGGGAATATGATAGGGTAGATTTTAAACCATGGAGAAGATAGGGGAATCTTTTCAATACATGGGTCAAATTTAGGATTAGGGCCATTGATGAAAGTTTAGGTTATTGGTATCTAGGAAGTAATGGAAACCATGGACATGTATGAGATGACTGTGGGAAGAATGCAAAGGTTTGTGAGGACAGAAGGCTATAATAGCCTGGAACTCAAGTTGAGGCTTTGATTTCCTCTGTCTTGGGAGTTCTAGTCCCTGTCTACCATCTTGAGCAAAGCCTAGGATAGATTTCCAGGCAGAAGATATGGGGTGGGCAGGGCCTGCCAAATGCTATAGGAAATGCAAGCCTAAGTGGCTGGTTGCTGAAGTCCAGCGGTGGCAGTGGACCTCTACTGTGTCCCTGTAAGCACTCTGGTGATAGTCTACAGCCTTATGGTTCCACAATGACTGTTAAGTCCCCAAAGATGGGAAATCAAGCAAGGAAAACCACCCTCCCTGTTTCCTTATAATGGCTAAAACTGTTAAGCTCCTCAGCAGACTTTTTGTGCCATCCTTTCGCTAGAATCAGTTGATACTTCTGATAGCAAGGGAGGTGGGGAAAATGAAGACCTTGCAAAAGGGGACAAGATTGCCAGGCTGTACTTATGACTAGAATTCACCCAACTGCTCTCAGAACTGGTAGGGTCATTGGTGTGGGCAGAGATTGGTCTCTGGAAAGTGGAGAAATCAAACCTAGGGAGGGAGGCCTCTTGTTGGATTGTAGGATGGACAGGCTTCAAATTAAATTGGGAGGAGGTATCTGCAGATTGGCAATGAGAGTCAGTTCAGAGAACCTGACAAGCTTCAGGTAGGCCTGAAGGGCATCTATCTACCATGTGCCAGATCCAACTCGAATGCCACTTTACAGATCCTGAGGTGAAATGGCTGTTCCCTTTCCTCAAAGATTACACAACTGAGTTGTGACCCCCTCATCTGTGCGAGGTCTGACCTGGAGGCTGGCATCAGTAATTCACAATTCCTGCCCTACCAAAGTTAACTGAAAATAGAGGTAAATTGTGAGATCATGTGTATTGGTGGCAGTGGGGTTTGAAATTGTGCAAAGAAAGGGTATTTTGGACACCTGTGTGTGCATGGGCCTAAAGGTGTGAAAAGGCAAGGTGTGTGTGTGCGTGTGGGAATGGGTAGTGATTGTGAGGGAAATACACTGAAACAGACCCAGAATCACGATCCTGTCTTAGGGAGTTTGTGTGATGGTTAGGTGGGGACAGCCAATAGGCAGGCCAATAGGGAGCCAAAGGGAGATTTTAGTTATCACCAACATAGAGGGCGGGGAGCCCCAGCAGAGAAAATGTAGACACAGCCTAGAGCAGCGGTTCTCAGCAGGAGATAATCTCCCCCACCCGCAGAGGAAGTTTTGCAATTGGGGGGATGCTACTGGAATCTAGCAGGTAGTGGCAGCAATGCAGCTAAACCTACAACAGAAATGTCAATAGTGCCTAAGCTGAAAAAAATCCTGGTGCAGTGGACTGGTTCTCAAACTTGTGGTCTCAGAATTCCTTCATATTCTTAAGGATATCCAAAGAGCTTTTGCTTATGTCATGCAGTCTCTGGAAAATTCCATGGCACACGCAATAGAAAATGACCATGAAAAAGTCTTTTGAGTAGTTTTGACTTCGTGAACCCTGAAAGGGTCTCCTGAACGGGTAGAAAGCCAAAAAGGACCCTAGTTTGAAAATCTCTGGCCTGGTATTTAAAGGTGGCACGTCTGGAACTGGAATTCCTGAATTCCAACCACAACTCCACTACTTACTAGTGGGGTAAAGTGAATTAACGTTTCTGGTCCTCAACATCCCCATTGTTTCCCATAGGCAACCTGCTGCTTAAGACTACTATTTATGTGCAATAAAACACCTAAACAGGGCCAACTATTATTATCAGTGCTGTAACTCCAATAAAAATATAACTGGCCTGGGGCTGACTTGCCTTCAACACGTTTGTCAAGAGGACAAATCTAGTTCACGCAAGGAAGAGGCCCGCAGGCCTGGGTAGCGCCCTGAAAGTGGTGCCCTCTTTTGCATTAGTTTCTGATGGAGAAGGGTAGTGCAATGAAGGGCATCCTGGTCAGGCTTGCAAAAAGGCCTCTCCCAGGATACAGGCGCGCGGTCCTCAGCAGAGCATGGGACCAAAAGGTCCTGGAACCTTCCCCCTGAGCACGCCCCAATATGTCCAACTTGGGGACCACTACCTCCACATTCCACACAGTCGTTTGTCCTGACTCAACATGGCGTTAGAATCCCACAAGACACCTTGGTCCTTAGTTCCCAACTGGAGGATTTACCCCGCCTACTGGTGGCGGAAATCACTGCCCACGGGCCTATGCCTGCCCAGCCCTTCGACGAGTCCGAGCGCGGGGGTCCCTTTTCAAGATGGCATAGCCCCCCTGGCTATATGGGGGGCTCTGCTTCCGTTTCCGGGACCAAAATCAGGAAGTGGCACCTGAGGGGCCCTTCCTATTCCCAGCTGTGGTGGCCGCTAGAGGAGGGCAAACGGCTATGGCGGCGGTCGCTGCGAATGTCGCGGATACGGCTGCGACTGCGGTCGACGACCGAGAGCCACAGCGGGAAGCGGTGCCAGGCCTGGAGAGCCAGCGGCGCCAGATTGAGAATGGGCGAGGGCGTCCGCTGCAGGTCGGCGAAAGCTGGTAAGGCAGAGCTGAAAGCGGAGCCTCGGCTTGCGGAGACTGTGGGAAACGAGGCGGCCGAGGTCCTCATGAGAGCCGCCCTGGGAGGAGGAATGGGACTGAGAACGAGAGGGGCGGGGAAGTGCCTAGTCTGAGAAAGAGGTGGGGGCTGTGCGGTGCAGCCTGATAGCGCGGCGCGATTTGGCGTGGAGAGGCAGGGGGCGGGTCATGAGAAGGGAAGGCTGAGGGCCAGGCCAGCGAGGTGGACCTTGGAACTTGGGAAGGAGGGGATCTCAACAACAGAGCTGGGGAGCGTAGTCTGCGGGGCGTTACGAAGCATCCGGGGGCGGGCCATGACTACTGCACAGCGCCTGANGAAGGGAAGGCTGAGGGCCAGGCCAGCGAGGTGGACCTTGGAACTTGGGAAGGAGGGGATCTCAACAACAGAGCTGGGGAGCGTAGTCTGCGGGGCGTTACGAAGCATCCGGGGGCGGGCCATGACTACTGCACAGCGCCTGAGAACGAAGTCAGTGCTGGTGACGTCCGGCTGAGGAGCGGATCGGGGAAGAGGGAGGGAGTCAGACCCTGCGTGGTGGAGAGAGCTGGAGCCTGGGAACGAGGCTTGTGACGAGGCCGAGGGGCGTGTCCTGAGGCTGTGGAGAGACTGCAGAGGGGAGGTGGTGCCCGTGAAGCAGAAAATGGCGCCTGCGAGTGAGCAAAGCTTGTGAAACGGTGAGGTTTTTGCCTCTGGCCAAGCTCATCTTCCCAGGACGGGAGAAAGTGCAGGTGATTGGCACGGGAGGGGCCTTCGATGTTGCGTTTGTTTTCTGTTTTAGTAGTGCTTTGTTTTGTAATCAAAAAAAAAACCCAGCTATTTAAAAAATATCAATGCGTATCTTGATAAATCGACTTGTTTAATTGATTTCTTTGCTAACCTCTGCTCGAAATGTGCTGTTCCTGGGTTCATTTTATTTCTCACCGAGTTGCATCTCGTTTTTTTTAAGTTGTGAAGTAAGTAAGACCTGCGAAGATTATATGAAACGTTTACGTAGGCCAGGTTGATGGACATTTTATAAAAATAAACGATCTGTACTTTTCAAAAATTTCAGGGTCGGGAAAAACTGTTCCAAATTGAAGAAATTAACGGGATTTAACGAATGCGTAACTAAATGCAATGTGTGATCCTAGATTGGATCCTGGAGCAGAAAAAATAAATTATTTAAAAATCTTTCTTTTTCACCTCATAAAGTGAACTTTCTCTCTTTTACTGTAAAAGATGTGGATGGGGAAATTGATAAAATGTTTACCAAAGTCTGTAGACTAGATGTTAGTACTGCCAATTTCTTGGTTTTGATCATTGTATTGTGATTGTGAAAGATAATATCTTTGTTTTTAAGAAATTCATTTAGGGTTAAAGAACTGAAGTANTTTTACTGTAAAAGATGTGGATGGGGAAATTGATAAAATGTTTACCAAAGTCTGTAGACTAGATGTTAGTACTGCCAATTTCTTGGTTTTGATCATTGTATTGTGATTGTGAAAGATAATATCTTTGTTTTTAAGAAATTCATTTAGGGTTAAAGAACTGAAGTATTTAAGGTTAAAGAACCATTGTGTAAGCAAGCTTACTCTGAAATGGTTGAAAGACTAGCATATATAAAGACGTATTTAAAGAAATAATGACCGAGTAAGTGAGTAAAAATTTAAATTTGGAGAATCTTGAATGAAGGGCACACAGAAATTCTTTGTATTATTTTTAAGACTTTTCTGAGTCTATTTCTAAGTTAACAATTTAAAGAATAATACAAAATTTGTGAATTAACCACCTAGGTTAAGATTCAAACCGTTACCTTAAGAAATTCTGTGCCGCTCCCAGATGAAAATTCCCCTCCCTGCCACAGGAAATTATTACCCTATTTTTTATTTCGTTATCAGTTTCCCACCATTGTATGCATCCCTGAATAGTATTTGTGGTCTAAGCTTTCATTTTATGGGAGGATATGTGTGAAATCAGACTGGCTGCGTATCGAGTACCCTTTGCATCATATCAGGTGGGTACTCAGTATCTACATGACGTCACTGGTGACGTTAGCCTTGATCACTTGGTGAAGGTATTTGCTGGCTTTCTCCACTGTGCTAGTACTATTTTCCTGTTTCTGTACACAGTGATTCTTTATGTACATCCTTTCCTCAGAACGATTCAACAGTCTTACTGTTTCATGCAGTGTAAATGCTAAAATTCTTACAGTGACTTGCAGGGCTTTACAGTTTCCAGGCTGGTGTCTGGCTCTGATCGTTTCTCCCATCTCTCTTTAGATTACCCTCCCCCCTCATTTTCTCCATCCGGCTATATTGGACTCTTGGCGTTCCTCCATCGCTGAAAGCAAGCTCTCACCTGAAAGCCTTTAGGATAGGAGTGAGGTTTGTTCCTTTTAGAGTTCTTTAATCACAGTACTAGCGAAATACATATTCCTGTTACTGGAGAGACAAGTTGAGATTTCCCAAATCGGAAATATGAAACCAAGCAGTTTTACTATTACACTATAGCTCTCCAGCAAGGTAAAGCCTCAGTCCATCTTGAGAGTAGACAACAATAACAGAAATATTGCTATAGCCCATTTGGAGGTGTTCAGAAGGGCTTGCAAGCTTTGGTTCTTGCCCCATCTTACTTACCTTTACAGCCTTGTGACAATAGCTTTTAAAAGTATCCCACCCATACCAGGTTTCCTCTTGGTGTGTTGAAAATGTTTTGGAAGTAGATAGAGTTTGTGGTTGCACAACACTGAATGTACTAAATGCTACTAAATTGTTGACTTTTAAATGGTTAATTTTATGTTATATGAATAATAAAATTATGATGTGTCAAGAAAAAATTAACCCCTCAATGTTGGTTAAGCATTGAAGCCAGTTTAATTTGCTGTCTGTTTTATAAGAGGTCACTGGAGCGATGAGGAATTTTGTGTTCATAAAGCATTTCAAAGTCTCGGACCTACCCCAAATCATATACCTAAATATATATGTTAATATTTGCACTTTCTAGCTTTTGTCAACTGGCAGATCTGGGTGAGGACATTTAATTTATTTAGCTATCTACTGATTAATTTCTGGGAGAAGCTTAAATTTTAAGAGAAAATTCAAATCAATGTTAGTACAGCCTCCTTGGCAAATTTTCGAAAGTGAACCATCTGAAGTTAAATCTGGGGTAACTGAAGGAGCCTCTGGTTGTTTGCAGGGTGTAGATAGTTTCCCAACAAGAGGTAAATAAGCATGAGCCTGTCTTTGTTCAGATCAAGGAAGGTGGGTGCCTGGGTGCACTGTTGCAGAATCGATTGTGATGTGTGAAGGGAAAACAATTCCTCAGCAGAACTTAAGAGACTAGCCAGTGGCCAAGGCATATTTATCCTGTGTAACAGCTATAGCAGCAATTGCCAACCAAACGTGTGAAAATTTCAGTCGGTTTAGTTCTAGGGTCTTCATTAAAGGTTAATGCTGTGCAGACTTCTAAAGCTGTTGTTACACAGGATCATTATGCCTTGGCCACTGGATCTAATGAAAGAGTGAAATAAATAATAGGCCTCCAACAATTCCCCTGTAATTGAGTCAGCACCCCTAGTATCTGCTCAGATTTTTTATGAACCAAAAAGGGAAAGGGGGTTGTGAGTCTAAAGTTCTAGAAGGGGGATCTTTTGGTAGAAAGTTATTGTAGTACTAGTCTTTGTTGCTTGAACACGAGTATGCTGTTTAGCTTCAAAAGTATGCAGTTATTGAAAGGTTTTTATATTAGTATATTGAATATATATATAATTAATCATAACTAATCTAGGAAGATAAACTTTCTTTTTGGTTTGTCATTTTTAAAAATTTAAAAAAGTTTGAAAAATGAAAGAGCTTTTCTAAAATATTNCCCGCAAGGAAGGATGCGCTACCTTTAGACTGGCAGTCCGCACAAAACTTGTTATCCTCCTCCAGCAGCAGGCTGGCCAGGACCGCCTGGTACCGATCCACGTCCTTCACCGATTTGCCCGTCATGGCCAGGGTGCCGGCGGGGGCCGAGGGCGACGCGCCCTCCTAGCCCCCAGAAACCCCTGCCTCAGTCCGGAGGTGAGGACTCCCGGTCCCCGGCCCAGGGCACCTCCTGAGAACGCGGGCGTCCTCTCCCCTCGCCCAGTCCAGCGCCCCTTCTCCAGGCAGCCGCGCCTGCCCTCCAACTCTGCAGCCCCCTCAGGGCGGCGCCCCCTGGCGGGCTTAGGGAAAGGCCCAGGTCCCAACGAGGCTGTCGGACCAGGCAGGGACCCTCGGCCCAGGCAACAGGGACGCTCGGGCCTCCTGCTTTCGCGGGGCGCAGAGACGACCCCCGGGCCTGCCTGTCAGCGGGCTACGGCTGCCGCGCCTCGGTTTCCCTGGCAGCTGCCGCCTGCTCTGCCACCACCTCGGCCGCCTACTTCCGGCAGCTCTTCCTCTCCTCCTCCACCCAGCCCAGCCCGCGCATGCGCCCCGCCCCCACCGCTCCGGACTGGGCTCTTCCCTCCGCTCCGCTTCTCAAGAACCAATCCGGGCAGAAGCGAGGGGTGGGGCTTGGATGGGGCGGAGGGAGGATTGGGCACGCCCCCTGCATGTCCTTGGAAAAGAATGAATGGAGCGGGCGGAGAGCGGGTGGAGGGAGTGGAGGAAAGTAAAGGGAAACAACAAATAACTGAGCTCTTACTACGTGCCAGGCACTGTGCTGAGCGCTTTCTATGAATGATCCCAACATAATCCCCCAAACCTCTCTATGAGTTAAAATTGTACTATCCTTATGTAACCTTTGGGTTGTGAATGCTCCAAAGCTTATTCTTTCCTTCAACAGCCAAATAGAAGGGTCCTACCTTCTAAACTTCTTAACAGAGGTCCAAAGCTATGGTTTTCCATTAGTCATTATGGATATGAAAGTTGGACCATAAAAAAGGCTGAGAGCCGAAGAACTGATGCTTTCCAACTGTGGTCCTGGATAAGACTCTTAAGTGTCCCTTGGACAGCGAGGAGATCAAACCAGTCAATCCTGAAGGAAATCAACGCTGAGTATTCATTGGAAGGACTGATGTTGAAGCTGAAGTACTTCGGTCACATGATGCGAAGATCCGACTTATTGGAAAAGATCCTGATGCTGTGTAAGATTGAGGGCAGGAGGAGAAGGGGGTGACAGAGGGATGAGATGGTTGAATGGCATCACCAACTCAATGGCATGACCAACTCAATGCTGAACATGAGTTCAGCAAACTCCTGGAGATGTTGAAAGGGAAGCTTGGCGTGCTGCAGCCCATGGGGTCACAAAGAGTTAGACACAATGTAGTGACGGAATAACAACAACAACCTCCTAACACAGAATAAGGGAACATCAATCACAACCTCCCCCTGGTTACCTCTCACTTGGTATGCCTGCTCCTGCTGAATTCTGGGTTTCTCTGTTCACTGGGTCTCCTCTTATGATTATTGACATCTTTGGACATTGTTTTGCCTAAACACTTTCTTGTTTAATTCCTCAGTTCTCCCAAAATAGTGCAGTTTTGTGCAGAAGACCTTTACTGAAAGTTATTTGGAGAGGTGAGGTGGAGAGGAGGGGCTATTACAGTAAAACACAAGAACGTGAAGTCGCTCAGTCGTGTCCGACTCTTTGCGACCCCATGGACTGTAGCCTGTCAGGCTCCTCTGGGTCCATGGGATTTTCCAGGCAAGATTACTGGAGTGGATGCCATTTCCTTCTCCAGAGGATATTCCCGACTCAGGAATCGAACCCGGGTCTCCTGCACTGCAGGCAGACGCTTTACAGTCTGAGCCACCAGGGAAGCCCAAAACACAAGAATAGATAACTAATTAAAACGATTATTAAACATCATTGTCTAAAACCACCCTTACTACAGAGTGGATTAAGAACAGAATTTCTCAATGGCTGTCCTTTTCTTTAGGGACCCACCTGCCATCTGGCAGATGTTTTCGTTCACTCATTCATTCTTTCAATCACCTAATAAATTGTTACTGAGAAACTTCTAAGTATGAGGCACTGTCCTGGGGTAGGTTGAGAGGGAACAATGTGATTCAGTTAATGGTTTTAAGAAGTCAATCTGGCTGCTATGGGAAGAGTGGATTTGGGAAGCTGGTAAGACCAGATGTTCAGAGTTATCTCTAGTCAAATTTTCCTCCTTCTCTTTGCTTCCCTGATGGCTCAGCGGTAAAGAATCCACTTGCAATCCAGGAGACACAGTTTCAGTCCCTGGGTTGGGGAGATTCCCTGGAGAAGGAAATGGCAACCCACTCCAATATTCTTGCCCAGGAAATCCCATGGACAGAGGAGCGTAGTGGGCTACAGTCCACGGGGTTGCAAGAGTCAGACACAACTTAGTGACTAAACTACCACACCATCTCATTACTCTCCCCCCAAAGCAAAACTTTCATCAGAAAAAAACTAAAATTTTCTATTACTGTATTAATGAAAACAATCTGATTCTCCGTCTAAACATCTTTCCTTCTAAAGATTTAACTTTCATAAACACATAAGTTCATTAAGGTATTTTTCCTCAACAAATTCTCAGTTCTTTCTCTAGAAGGAATTCTGCATTCCTCTGAAGCTAATATTCTCAACCTATATCCTATTTGTAATCATTTTTCTTACATTAACTTACTTAGATTTTCTTATTTTAACACTTATTTTACTAATGAGCAAACTGAGACTTAGAATAATAAACTCCTTCATCTAGGGAGTAATAGAGCTGGGATTTTTAACCTAGATATCTATGATCCCACAGCCTTAGGACTGTCAGAGTTTTTGCTTATGTTATCTATCATAATCCAGAGAAAAACCCAACAGGATGAGTAATAATATTAACGTAACAATTTTTCAAAAAAATAATGAAACAGAGTCTCAAATAGATGAAAGAAAGGCTCAGGCTTACCCAGTAAATTGTGATCACTGTGCCTTAGTTCAAATTCTCATCTTCATCCCGACACTATGTAAATAGACTTTTTGCTTTAGTCTATGCATTTGGGAAATTGTGGACTTAAACATTCAGTCCCTAACAGTGATTGTTCTATTATCCTAAATTCCCTAGTAGCTATAAGTGAGAGCTCTCTGCCAACCCAAAAAGGATATGTAGCATGGGCAAGAAATTAGCCTTCATTGTGTTAAGCCACTGAACTTTGTGTACCCCACCCCAATTGATACACCAAACATGTGCTGTTGTTATTATTATTATTATTATTATTATTAGCACAGGAGGGAATTCCCTGGTGGTCCAGTGGTTAGGACTCTACTGGAGGGGGCATGGATTTGACCCCTGGTCAGGAAATTAAGATCCCAGGCAGTGCAGTAAAAAAAAAAAAAAAAATGCAGAGGAAAGTGAATACATATTCCAGGGTCTCAGAATATGGCCAAAGCAAACTTCTTCTCTTCCCAAGTACACATATTTGTATTGAAGTCTTGAATTTTTCCTTGACAATTCTTGCAAAAATGTTCCCTCCATTCCATACTGTGACTGTGTTATCTTGTCACTAAACTGTTTCACATTAGCTGCCACCAGAGAGAAGAGTTTCTAATCTGTCTCAGTGGCCACTGGATACAGTTTGGTTGCATTATACCTATGGATTTCAGAAAACTGGGATAAGTTGAAGAGACCTGACACCGTATATACTCAGCTTCTAGGTGGTTTCTCTTCTTGGTCTTTATATCAGAATATTTTGAAACCCCAACTCACATAAATGAAAGTACAAAATAGAAACTTGTTTTTAAACTGTTATATTAGAATAGTCACTGTGGTAAAATGCCCAGAATACTACCAAAAAAAAAAAATGGTACAGTGAATATTTTGGGACTGTTGTTATTGGAAACTATCATTAATGTATCTTCTTGCTAAGAGATCAACTCTCCTGAGTCATATATTGAAATAAAGCAGCTTCTAATCTGCTGGTCAGACACTTTACCTATTCAAGGTAATACTCAATAAAATGACTTTAGTCAAGCAAACTGAGATAACCAACCAGGACCCACTGTATAGCAAGGGAACTCTACTCAGTACTCTGTAATAACCTATATGGTAGAAGAATCTGAAACAGGATAGAAATATGTATATGTAAAACTAAATCACTTTGCTATACACCTGAAACAGACACAACATTATGAATAAATTATACTTCATTATAAAATGGTGGTTTTGTCACTAAGTCGTGTCTGACACTTGCGGCCCCATGGACTGTAGTCTGCCAGGCTCCTCTGTCCATGGGATTCTCCAGGCAAGAATACTGGAGTGGGTTGCCATTTCCTTCTCCAGGGCATCTTCCCGATCCAGGAATCAAACCCGGGTCTCTGCATTGCAGGCAGATTCTTTACCAACTGAGCTACAAGGGAAGCCTTCCATATAAAATAAAAATTGAAAATAAAGCTGGACAATTAGGTTTTCCATTTTATTACCAGCTCTTACTCTTTGTCACATGAAAATGAACTTCGTGTCTCCAGTGAGCTCACAATCTAGTCAATAGCTTTCTTCAGGCAACTCTCAGTTTTTTTCTCAGTGTAGAGAACTTGTGATTATTTAAAAGCTTCCACTGCCTTGCAAACACACGTCTGCGCTGGAGGCCAACTCTCTGTGCTCTGAGGCTGAGCTAGGTGCCCCTCTTCTGCTCCAGTTCCCGTTTGTCTATTTGCACAGCCTGAGACTCTAGGAAGAGCCTCAGTTTTCTGTTGCTGATGGAATGCTCTGTGAGAAAGCCATGTTTCTGTCAACAGCACTATTTCTTGCTGTTCACAGCACTTTTGGGGATTCCAGGTGATCAGTTGTAGTCCCCTGCAAGGACAGAGAGATGGCTCTTCTCCAACTCCATCACTCATCACCTGGGCCCAAATGGCTCGTGTGTAGTCCTACAAGGTCTTGCTTAAAGGCAGCTTAGCTGGTGTTTGAACCTCTCCTTCTCACCTAGGGGCTCAGGCCCATTGTCCAGAAACCCAAGGAGTCTGAGGGGCACAGACTTCAATGCCGTATCAACCCACCATTTTTCTCAAGACAACTTGAGCTTCTGACCTCTACTAAACATCTCGACCTCTCTTCTCTCTCTTGGTGATGGTGGTGGTTTCGTTGCTAAGTCGAGTGCAACACTTGTGACCCCATGGACTATAAGGCTTCTCTATCCATGGGATTTCCCTGGCAAGAATACTGGAGAGGGCTGCCATTTCCTTCTCCAGGGGATATTCCTGACCCAGGGATCAAACTCGCATCTCTTGCGTCTCCTGTATTGGCAGGTGGATTCTTTACTGACTGAGCCACAAGGGAAGCCTCTTCTCTTTCTTAATTTCACAATAAAACTTCCCATGACTATCATCAACCACTACTAATCTGGGAGAGGAGGCAGAGGCCTCTGTACCAGCAATATCTGAATCCCTGCCTAATTCACCATCACAGCCTTCTTGCTATGTTGCTCACAGGTGCGTAATGGTGACCAGACATACATGTGAGCAATTGGATTGCAGCTATGGAATGATGCAGGAGAGTGGGCACCGATATTCTTATTTCTTGCATTTTCAGGGCCTAGGAGAAATGGAGCAAGTATGCCTAATGTTGCCTGGCCTACTCTGGGGACCCTGTTGTATAATAACAGAAATTTAACCCTCATCACATAGCAGGACACTGGGGGAAAGAGGGGATCCTAAGTTTCCAAAAAGGAAAAACAAGTCACATAAAAAGAATGCAAGAATCAGAATGGCACAGAGTTCTCAAGAACAACTCTGGAGGCCTGGGGACAATGGAAATTGCCTCCAAAATCCCAAAGGAAAAAGAATTGCCAGCTCAGAATTCTATACTAGCAAAACTATTGCTCTAGAGGCAGCACCGAGTAAAGACACTTTCAGATACACTATATTTAAAACTTTTGCTTCCTATGCGGGCTGTTCTCCATTGCCTCCTCCTGCCCCCATCTACTCTCCACCCTTCACCCTGCGTTGTGCCCCAAGAGGCTCTGTGCCGGGTGTCAGCTCCTCCGCACACTGACTTCTGGTTGGATTCAGCCAACTGGAGGCATGAGTGGGATATAAGAGGGCAGGAGCAAGTGGAAGCTGAGTCATTCAGGGAATTCCCTGGTGGCCCAGTGGTTCAGACCCCACGTTGTCAACGCAGGGTGCAAGGGTTAGATCCCTGGTCAGGGAACTAAGATCCCACATGACATTGCAACATGACCAGAAGAAGAGGATGAGTTATTTATTTCTCTGCTCCCTCCCTACTGACAGAACTACCACATTTCTAAGTGACAGCCAGAGTGCCTATGAGACAGCCCTCTGCTGTGGCTGTGGGTCTCACTACGTTCTAGGAACACCCGCTTCTCCTGCCCCTTCCAGCTTTAAGGGTAAGAGCTTCCAGCTGTTGCTAACCCCAGTGTACATCATGCCTCTTGATTTTTTCTTTTAACCCTGCCCACGTTTTGTAAAATGATTCCTTCTTTAAATTCTCTCCAGTTGCCCTCTTTGTGTTGGCCATATGCTTCCTGTTGGAACCCTAGCTAATTCATCTCCCAGAACGCTTACTGATACATACTTTGTCCAAAATGACAGAGTAAATCAAGAAAAATGAAAACACCAAGTCCAAAAAAAGAGAAAATTTAGGAGGATGAGGACAGAAGCTATTCCCAGGGTGATGGTGAAGGGAAATTCCAAAGTGACAGTGATACAACAGAATGGCTGCCCTAGATTGCAGCACTGAATGGCCAGGGCCAAGAAAAATGAAATTCATAGATTAGCTGAAGTGTTGGAACCAAGAGGAGATTCTCTCTGTCAGAGGATAAGGATATGAATTTATCATAGATTCATAGAAAATTAAACAAATAAAAATGGAGCAATTATTGACTCCAGAAGGGGAAAATTAGCCAGAAAAATGTAATCAATGAATATAAGACTCAATAATATTTAGTCGTAATATGAGAGAGATTGAGTATTAATTGAACAAAATATTGTTATTTAACTACACTGGGAAAATGTTGGACAGGAAGTATGTGGCGTGGAATAGGGAAGGATATAAAGAAAGAAATCTAAGTGCTCATCTTCCACAGCACGACATGAATAAACAAAGCCCAAAAGGTATATAATGGTAGTATAAGCATGTCATTTAGGTAAACTTGTAAATTCCAGAAGAAACAAGAAGAATTGAATATGGTTGCCTCAGAGGAGTAGGGACAGGGTGGGTAGGGGTGGAGCAGGGCATTCTCCTTCATCATTATAAGCTTCATATAATCAGATTTTTAAAATTTTATACATGTTTTATTTTGATAAGAACATTTTTAGTTAATATAATATTTTTAAAAACCCACAGCCTTTCTACGATCAATACCCATGAACTCTGAGAGATGTTTCAAAACATTTCCTGTTGAAGCGGTTTTTACTCCATGCTAAATTAGCCTCAGATAAGCATCCGCCTGGATTTTTCTCTCCATCTGCCCTCCACACAGAGTTCCGCTCTCTGTAAATTCAGAATGCTTTTGAATGTGAGTCACAAGAAATCCAAATAACCATGGCTTAAACAAATAGTGGTTTATTTTCTCACAGAACAAGAAATCCAGAGGCAGAGCAATTAATTACATTGATTCAGCTGCCTGAGAAGGCCATCAGCACCCACACTCTATCATTCTGTTTTGCCCTCATCAGGCTATTGAATTTTCACCTTCATGTTCAGTGGTTCTCAAGGGTGGTCCCCAACTCAGCAGCATCAGCGTCACGTGAAAACTTACTAACAATGCAAATTCCCAGGCTCATTCCAGAGCTAGAAATAGGTCTGGGATAGGTTCCAGCAGTCTGTGTTTTAAGAAGTCCTCTGGGACTTCCCTGATGGTCCAGTGGTTAAGAATCAGCCTGCCAGTGCAAGGGACACAGGTTCAATCCCTGGTCCAGAAAGAGTCTACATGCCCCGGGGAAACCAAGCCTGTAAACCACAACTACTAGACCTGTGCTATAGCACCTGTGAGCCACAGCTACTGAAGGCCGTGGGCCTTCCACGACAAGAGGTCCCTGCAGTGAGAAGCTGGTGCACCCCAGATAAAGATTTAGCCCCCGGCCACCACAACTAGAGAAAGCCCACGTGCAGCAACGGAGACCCAGCACAACCAAAAATTAATTAATTTAAAATTAAAACAAAAGAAGCCATCTGGGTGATTCTGGTGCACACTCAAGTTTGAGAACCACTGCTCGTGTTCATCATCTCGTGGTCACAAAACGGTTGTCACAGCTCCAAACGTCACATTATCTTTGAAGATGGAAAGAGGGAAAAAGAATGCTTTAAATTCCTTTTATCAGGAAAGCAAAAAATTTCCCAGAACTTTCCAGCATATTTTCCCTTAAGACTCCTTAGCCAGAATCAGACTACATGACTCAACCCCTAACTACAAAGATGATGCGGAAGGCGTGTATCGCTTTCTAGGCCCTAGACTTGAAGGCAGCAGTCGAGAAGAGGGCTGGGAATGGCTGCGTGCAGTAAGCAGACAGCATCTGCCACAGGGTTTAGGATTGTCAGGGCCATAGACAGCATCCTTCCTGACCCCATCATGGAAAAGCAGCAGCAGATCTTCTGCAAAAATAGCTTTGTGTATGCGTGCTCACTCAGTCACGTCCCATTCTTTGCAGTCCCCTGGACTGTAGCCCACCAGGCTCCTCAGCCCATGGAATTTTCAAGGCAGGAATACTGGAGTGGGGTGCCATTTCCTTCTCCAGGGGATCTTCCCCATCCAGAGATGGAACCCGCATCTCTTGCATCTCCCACATCTCCCACATTGGCAGGAGAATTGTTTACCACTAGTGGCAACCCACTCCAGTGTTCTTGCCTGGAGAATCCCAGGGACGGGGGAGCCTGGTAGGCTGCCTTCTANTTAACAATCCATTTCTCAGCTGAAGAGTTATGTATCCTGTACAAACATTTCATATTCAAAAAATGGCTGAAGTCTTATAACATTAGCTGCAAATAACAATTATTTTGAATCTAATTTGATTGTGTTACCCCACAGACTAATACAAGTAAATTATCATTTATTCTATAATAAAATCTCATGTTTTCTGGCCTCATGGTATGAGTTTGGTTTTGGTTGTTGTTTTATTTTTTAGCTCTGTATTAGTTTCAGATGTTCATGAAACTTATCCTCTTGGTAACGTGTGGATATGTTTAGTCCAATAACCATGGGATGTGGTGTGTGTGTATCTGGCAGTACTACACACCACCAGATAACTGTGCGACACCCCTGTCACCTGTCTGGTCCAGGTTCCTCGTGGGGCAACACTGGTACAAGCAGTGGGAGGTGTACGTGCAAGGAGGAGATCGGGACTCTAGCACCTTCCCTGGCTGCATCAACAATGCTGAACTCTTTGAAGGTACCAGGCTTCTGCCTCCCCATGTCAGCTGAGCCCTGGACTTCTTGTCATCTCTGTCCCAACAAACGATCATGAGCCCCTTCTTTGTGCTAGGTCATTGGTGAGATGGCCAGACTGACTCATCACTTTCCTTCCCTGATTGTTCCTCTGCCACCTCCCCCTGCCCTCCTGCAGACCAGGTAAACTGGCGCCTCAAGAAGGGATTGGTGGAAGGTGAGGACTATGTGCTGCTCCCAGCGGCTGCTTGGCATTACCTGGTCAACTGGTATGGTCTAGAGCATGGCCAGCCTCCCATTGAACGCAAGGTATAGTGGGTGGTGCGGGTGCTGCGGGGTGGGGGGAAGTGTAAGAAGAAGGCCTTAGAGGTCCAGGATGAGTCCTGATCTGTGTGTTCATGTCCGCTGTATCCATACACCTGGCTCTGCTCTTCTTAGGTCATTAGACGGTATCTTGCTGTGTTCCCTGTGTTTGCTTGCCTGTGTGTGCTCACCTCACATAGCCTTGTACGTGTGTCTGTGCCATGTGTGTTCATCTCTGTGGATGATCCTCTGATTGCAGAGGTTATCACCCTGTGTCGGTGTGTGCACACGGTGGGTACGCCAGTATGTGTACCCTTCCCTCCTTGCAGGTTGTGGAACTGCCTAGCATCCACAAGGTTGAAGTGTACTCAGTAGAACTGTTGCTTGTCCAGCACAGTGATATGGACACACCTCACACGGCTGAATTCAGCCAGACAGATTCTGTTGGTGAGCCCATGGGTCATGGAATGGATTGGCATTCCCGGCAACAGTCACGGTTCAGTGACCTAAGGAGTCTGAGGTCAAGGAGGGGATCCTTCAGGGTGCCAGGAAGGCCTTGAACGTGCACCATCCCCCTCCACAGACCTAGTTTTGCACACCGCTCAAGAGCAATTTCTGGTGAGCCCCCAGGAAGAGACCCGGCTGTGGATCAAGAACGCAGAGGGCTCTTTTGAGAGGTTGTGCAACACCGGCGTCACAGTGCGTGACGCCGCTCTCAAGACTGGGCAGGTGAGGGAGGGGAGGACTTGTTTGCCCGCAGGCCGTGCTCAGATTCAGAGAAATGAGAGCTCGGTACCCATGGGCCCTCCGTGAATGCCTTCCCTGTTTTTTACTCCTCTTCCTCCAACCCAGGTGGTTGTCATGGAGACCCGAAACAAGGATGGCACTTGGCCCAGTGCGCAGCCACATGACATGTGAGCCTTCGGGGTTTCCGGTCCGGAGTGGGGTCCCACAGCCGGCACACTGAGCCCATGAGCACATTCTCTCTGCACATGGTCGTTCCTCAGCTGATAAAGATTTCACATCTATTTCAGGAGCAGCACATTGGAAGAAGAAGAGGACTTCCAGGGCCAGCCAGGCATCTGTGGTCTTACCAATCTGGGCAACACGTGCTTCATGAACTCGGCCCTGCAGGTTGTACCGTGAGATCTAGGTCTGGTGCAGCATGGGGGTGGATTCACGAATTGGAAATGGAGGACAGAGTTGGGGGCACTGCAGGGCAAGGTGTCAGGTTGGAAGCTCGGTCCCCACAGCCTGGCTTGATGTGCCCCTGTTTCTTTCTGAAATATCCATGCCTTTCCTCTCCACTTGCTCCCTGCTTTCCCTCCTCTGCTTCGTCACCACATTCTTCTTTCTCCTGGAGTGCTGATCTCTCCTCTCCCCTACACCTCTGCCCGTTCCTTTCTTTCCCCTTCGTCGTCCTCCCCCTTCCTTTCATCCATCCCCACCTTGGTTACCTTTTTCTCTCCTTCACTCATCTGGCCCCTGCCTCCTGCAGTGCCTCAGTAATGTGCCGCAGCTCACTGAGTACTTCCTCAAAAACCAATACCTGGAGGAGCTCAACTTCTGCAACCCACTGGGCATGAAGGGGGAGATTGCACAGGCCTATGCGGACCTGGTGAAACAGGCGTGGTCTGGCCACCACCGCTCCATTGTGCCTCAGGTGTTCAAGGTGTGGCTCAGCCCTGGCTAACCCCTATCTGCCCCCCAACCTCCACCCATCGCCTCCCTCATGCCTTGACGCCCCGCCCATCTCCTCAGACCAAGGTCGGCCACTTCGCGTCCCAGTTTCTGGGCTACCAGCAGCATGACTCACAGGAGCTGCTGTCGTTCCTCCTGGATGGGCTACACGAGGACCTCAATCGCGTCAAGAAGAAGGAATATGTGGAGCTGTGTGATGCTGCTGGGAGGCCAGATCAGGTGGGTGTTTCCAGAAGGCCCTCATCATGAGAGCCTTGTTAAAGCCACTAGGACCTCTGCCACAGGGATTTTCTGGCCCCCCTGGGGTACCCTCACCACTCCCCATTTTTGGTTAAGCTCATCTTCCCTGACCTCAGTCCCATCCTTGTCTTCACCATATCTCCACATCTGCTCCTACACCCAATGAGAGTTAACTCCCACCCAGTCTCCTTCCCCAAGGAACCCCTAGCCCTGACAGTGAACAATACAGTCTCCAGGTGGCCCTCACTATAACTCTGTCTCTGGACTTTACCAGTGGCCTTAACTTTAACTCCCATGCCCACCCCGCCTGCAAACCATGGTTTTCCCCAGCCCCCGGCATCCCTCACCACTCAGCACAACATTGTCAACAGGAGGTTGCTCAGGAAGCCTGGCAGAACCACAAACGGCGGAATGATTCTGTNGCCCACCCCGCCTGCAAACCATGGTTTTCCCCAGCCCCCGGCATCCCTCACCACTCAGCACAACATTGTCAACAGGAGGTTGCTCAGGAAGCCTGGCAGAACCACAAACGGCGGAATGATTCTGTAATCGTGGACACTTTCCATGGCCTCTTCAAGTCCACACTGGTGTGCCCTGATTGTGGCAATGTGTCTGTGACCTTCGACCCCTTCTGCTACCTCAGTGTCCCACTGCCTGTGAGCCATAAGAGGGTCATGGAGGTCTTCTTTGTCTCCATGGACCCCCGCCGCAAGCCGGAGCAGGTATGAGGGGAACAAGGACGGGGGTGTAATGAAGGACCTGCACTCATAGAGATGGTTTGATTACTCAGCCATACCTCAGGGTTTCCTGCACTAACTCACCACACATCCTTCTGCTCTTCTGTGGTTACTGTTTCTCCCTCAGCACCGGCTCGTGGTCCCCAAGAAAGGCAAGATCTCGGATCTATGTGTGGCTCTGGCCAAACACACTGGCATCTCGCCAGAAAGGGTGAGGCTCTGCAGACGGAAGGAAGGTGGGATACAGGGGCAAGGAGTCCAAAGGAGGCAGAAAGGCCTGTGGGAGATCTTGCAGACTGATCGGTCCCCTCTCTGTAACCCATTTCCAGATGATGGTGGCTGATGTCTTCAGTCACCGCTTCTACAAGATCTACCAGCTGGAGGAATCCCTGAGCAGCATCTTAGACCGAGATGATATCTTCATGTGAGTAAGAAGACCAGGGGAGATGGGGGTTTCTTAGGAACCTCCTTTGTTAATTACCTTCCCCCTCCCTTCCTGAGCTTGCGCAGGGCTTCGGCCATGTACCTTAGCCGGGCAGGCTTCTAGGGGCTGTCAGTGAGTGGGGTGAAATCCTTATGCAGGGTGTCCTTGGGTGTTTTCTTCCTTATTATGTGAGGGAGGCTCCTTTTTATTTTATTCAGCACTTAACTAGTACCTCGTGTATACCAGATGCCGATCTACACTCCTTATTTACTTTGCAGGCCACAAAACCCAAATGATTTTTAAGATAAGGAATGCTAAGCTGCTTTCTGAACATAAAAGCATTCAGAACAAGTTTGGCACTTCCCTGGCAGTTAGGACTCTGCTTCCACTGCAGGGAGCATGGGTTCTATCCCTGATCAGGGAACTAAGGTCCCACATGCCATGTGGTGTGGCCAAAAAGAAAAAAGATGTTTGAAATGTTTGGGTAAGTGAAATAGAAGGTGCTTTATGAGTAGAAAAGTTCTTTGTAACCAAGCAGTTTTCCAAAAAAAAAAAAATTGTTTTAGATCCTTGTGTCACGAAAAATTTTTGTCAGCTCCCTCAGAGTTCTAATAATACCAAAAGACTTTATCTAATATCACATAAATAAGGTGCTGTGTAAATGATCCAAAACCCTGGGTGACTCTTCGGACCCTTTTAAAAATACTTTCAGACTGTGAGTGGTGAGTGGTTGGAGCAACTGGGGCAGAGTCCTTGAATCCTTCTTGGGTATATTTATCAGACAGAACCTGATGTTCATCTCCCACAGATACGAGGTGTCNCCTGGGTGACTCTTCGGACCCTTTTAAAAATACTTTCAGACTGTGAGTGGTGAGTGGTTGGAGCAACTGGGGCAGAGTCCTTGAATCCTTCTTGGGTATATTTATCAGACAGAACCTGATGTTCATCTCCCACAGATACGAGGTGTCTGGCAGGGCTGCTCTTGGTGAGAACTCCAGAGAGGATGTTGTGCTTCCTATCTACCTGCGGGAGCGCACCCCAGCCCGGGACTATAACAGTTCCTATTATGGCTTGATGCTCTTTGGGCACCCGCTCCTGGTGTCGGTGCCCCGGGACCGGCTCTCGTGGGACTCCCTGTATCACATCCTGCTGTACCGCCTCTCGTGAGTCTGTGCTTCCGGGTCAGGTGGGGAGGTGGGGTCAGAACTCAGAGCCAAGTGTCTAACCGCTTGGTTGCCACCTCCCGTCCAGCTCCCGAAGATAGTTCAAACTTAACATGGCCAAGTATGACCTAAATCAAATCCCTTATGATTATACAGTGGAAGTGAGAAATAGATTTAAGGGACTAGA
>SJYV01032125.1:0-30590 GCA_006410875.1 Neotragus pygmaeus | reverse complement strand
CCCACCCCCGGAAATTGATTTACTTCAACTCAGAAGTAACCTGGGTGTTGGCTTTAAAAAAATCTCCTCAGGACTCTATATTGCAGCCATGGTTGTGCACAACTGAGAAAATACCAAGTGTGCAAATCTGCCAAATATAATGCATTTGACTTTTTGTTTTCCTTTTCTGCCCTACATGTTCAATGTTAGTATTTATTCGAGATTTTGACAAATGCAACTTTATATTGATAAGACTTCTCATATAACATAAAATTGGATAAAAATAAGGAAGATGTGCCTGTTCATTTAATTATGCATAGTGTTGCAGAGATAGAGACAGGTTTGATTAGCAGTGNGTTCAATGTTAGTATTTATTCGAGATTTTGACAAATGCAACTTTATATTGATAAGACTTCTCATATAACATAAAATTGGATAAAAATAAGGAAGATGTGCCTGTTCATTTAATTATGCATAGTGTTGCAGAGATAGAGACAGGTTTGATTAGCAGTGCTGGAGAGCATCTGCCTGTTTACCCTGTAACAGGAATTAAGGTAAGGGTGTTATGTTACTGTTGTCATCCTTGTTATCATCATTTCAGCACTGTTTATTGAGTTTTACAGCCAGAAATTAAGAAAGTATGTGTGTATGTGTACACTTCTCTTAACAACCCTATACCTAATTTAATATTATTTAGAGATGAGTAAAAAGATATTTATGATAAATAACGACCATGTTTATCAGCCTAGTTAATTTCAAAACCTGGATTTAAAACCAGTTCTGCCTGACTTTAAAACATGCATGCTTAATTATTTTATACTGTCTAAAAAAGAAATGACACTTTACTTATATTTTAAAGTCCTTTTCTTGTTATAATCAGAAATTCCTTCATTCTCTTGTATGTCATCTGGCTTTGAAATTGTGCTTTTCTAGTTTCCCAGTGTATTCTATGCTTTCATTGTGACACTTAGGCTGGCGTTCATCTACAATTTTATCTGATATTTAGTATCTGCTTTAATACTTAAACAAATGTAAATAGGATTATTCTATATTACAAATGGTGGTAATGGTGACCTCCTTCAAAATGACTTATGCCAGCACAACCCTGAGGCTCATATATTGTGATTATCACAAACTTTGTTGTTTAGGTGCTCATTCGTATGCAACTCTTTGCAACTGCATGGACTGCAGCATGCCAGGCTTCCCTGTCCTTCACCATCTCCCATAGATAGCTCAAACTCATATCCATTGAGTCTATGATGCCCTCCAGCCATCTCAGTCTCTGTCGCCCCTTTCTCCTCTTACCCTCAATCTTTCCCAGCATCAGGGTCTTTTCCAATTAGTCAGCTCTTCACATCAGATGGCCAAAGTATTGGAGCTTCAGCATCAGTCCTTCCAATGTATATTCAGAGTTGATTTTCTTTAGGATATACTGATTCGATCTCCTTGCTGTCCAAGGGACTCTCAAGAGCCTTCTCCAATACCACAGTTCAAAAGCATATGTTCTTCAGTGCTCAGCTTTCTTTATGGTCCAACTCTCACATCCATACATGATTACTGGAAAAATCATAGCGTTGACCATATGGACCTTTGTCGATAAAGTGATGTCTCTGCTTTTTAATATGCTGTCTAGTTTGGTCATAACTTTTCTTCCAAGGAGCAAGTATCTTTTAGTTTCATAGCTACTGTCACCATACACAGTAATTTTGGAACCCAAGAAAATAATCTGTCACTATTTCTATTGTTTCCCCATCTATTTGTCATGAAGTGATGGGACTGGATGCCATGATCTTACTTTTATTAATGTTGAGTTTTAAGCCTGCTTTTTCACTCTCCTCTTTCACTTTCATCAAGAGGCTCTTTAGTTCTTCTTCACTTTCTGCCCTAAGGATGGTGTCATCTGCATATCTGAGGTTATTGATATTTCTCCTGGCAATCTTGATTCCAGTTTGAACTTCATCCAGATCAACAAAGCCATTTTTATAGGGTATTTCATAAAACACAAAAGATTTCATATTGCTTTTATATACTTTAATGTATAATGAAGGCTTTGGGGATTTCTATTTACACTGAATTAAAGGAAGAGAATGGCAATAGAAGTATAGCAAGATTTGTTTATCCTATCCCTC
This sequence comes from Neotragus pygmaeus, assembly GCA_006410875.1. NCBI lineage: Eukaryota > Metazoa > Chordata > Mammalia > Artiodactyla > Bovidae > Neotragus > Neotragus pygmaeus. Next base: position 28,482 of record SJYV01032125.1, on the reverse strand, counting down.
TCCACTTTGGTATCAGCTATTTTAATGGTTTCCAGTGACACTAAGGGGCTTGCTTGGTGGCTTAGTGGTAAAGAAGCCGCCTGCCAACTCAGGAGATGCAGATTCAATTCTTGGGTCTTGAAGGCCCCTGGAGAAGGACATGGCAACCCACCCCAGTTATTAATGCCTAGGAAATCCCATGGACAGAGAAGCCTGGCGGGCTACAGTCTATAGGGTCAAAAAAGAGTCAGACACGACTCAGCAATTAAACAATATATGGGATATATGCACCTCTGAAAAGAAAAGCATCATGGGACTTAATCCCTAAAGAATGGAAGGAACATTTCTTAATACAGAATTTTTTCCTTCTCCCCACTCCCCTCTCTTTCCTTATTCTTTTCTTTTCTTTGTCTCTCTCTCTTTTTGCTACTGTATGATTCAATTTGTATTATGAATAAGTCAGACAAAATTAATCTATGGTGATAGAAGTTAGAGCAGTGATAACTTCTAAAGGGTATGTACTAATTGGGAGGCACATGACAGAAACTTCTAGGTGATAAAAATGTACTATATCTTGATTGAAGTTAAGTTTATATGAATAGCTTTACAAATATATGTATATACATATTCATATTTATCAAGCTCTTTCTGAAGATGCGTGTACATTGTTGAGTATAACCTTTACATCAACAGAATAAAAAATTATAACGTAGATACTACCTCTTTCTTTATTTCTTCTTGCCTAGTTAATACAGATTTCTAAGTTGCTGCAAACTTCCACAAAACAGTGATTAATTTATACATCTTTTAAAAGCATCTAAATTTCCACCCATACTCAGCATTTTCACATATGCTAAGATTTATTATTCACAACTGAAAAAAATATGGATAATGTGGAATAAACTGAAAAAATGGAAAAAATGTGTCAGGAATCTGCCATAGAAATGAGTACTTACGAACACTGGCATGCTTATTTTGACATTCACTCAGTGATATCTATCAACATCAAGCACCCTGGAAATTTCAGGTTTGTAAATTTACCCCCATATGGTCATGTCCTTCATTAAAATAACACTTAAATTGATTAAATCCCATTTCTTATATTTTAAATGTACAACATATTTTCAGTGGACCAAATGATGTCCTTAGCCAAATGCCAAATAAAAAGAGCCATTTTTAATCAGCCTCCTCCAGGTTCTCTGCCTCTACCTCTTGTTTGCTACAGCTCTAATTCTAGCTGCCTGAGGACCTTTTAACTCTTTCTCTCACCAGAGATTTTTACTGACTTTGTATATGCCCTCTAGTCCCAGATCCAAAATTACTTTTGCCCCATTGATTACATCCTCTCTTGCTTCTCAGAAAGAAATGACATGGTATAAGCCTACTACTCTTTTTTTATCTGGAGAAAATTGGGGGGAAAAACCCCTCAGGTCGTGTTAGAGAAATAGAGGTTTCAAATATTTTTCATCAACATCATTCATCCATCCAGACTGTGAAGAGGACACTAGTGGTGTTTATTAGGAGCAATAGAAATATAGAAAGTATAATAGCTAATTTATGATGGAATAAATGCCAATAATCACTAGGAAATAAGATGAAAATGTATTTGTATTCTGCATTATTAATGAAATTCTGATATTAATATTCCAGTATATAGAAATCACTGCTTAGGTTGACCCTCAGGATATCAGATAATATTGAGCAGGACCAAGATATTAGTAAAATTCTTAGGAGTTAACTATCTATGTCTTAATTTGAATTGTGGCATACTGCATTCACTTTTCTGCTTAAAGAAAACCACATCCTTCCATCTATAATTAGTGTCCCTCAATTTCATGTATTCAGTTCTGAAATTTTATGAGAGACATGAAGCTAGCCTAACTACACATTTTTCATATTCTTAGAGGTGTCATGACTTAATTCTTCACACCCACAGCCTTGATGATAAGTGGTGTCTGCCTTAAGTGTGCTTCAATTCAGAAATTAAAGTCAGAATTTTTTCTTTTACTAGCTGTGAACTTTTTAAAAAGAAATAGGTCTTCCTCCTCTTCATATAGAAGTGTGTTTTGTCAACATTTTGGCAATATAAATATGTATATTAGAAATATATATTTTCCTAGATTTGGTTCACTATAGCAAGCATTTACTGAATGTGTACAAAAGCCAGGTGAGACACTTTGCTATGAATGCATATTTTCTCTCTATGCACTGTGTTGTTAGTCTCTCTGCTATGGACATCATTATTGGCAATCACAGTTTTCTCAGCTATTCAATCACATTTAGAGAAGCAACTGCAACTTATTTCTACATCTCTGGATGATTTAATGTGGAAACTTTATTCAATGAATTGTCTTTTTATGCACATTCTAAAGTCGTTTAGTTGTATCCGACTCTTTGCGACCCCATGGACAGTAGCCTGCACCAGGCTCCTCCATCCGTGAGATTTTCTAGGCAAGAGTACTGGGGCGGGTTGCCATTTTCTTCTCTAGGGAATCTTCCTGACCCAGGGATTGAACCCAGGTCTCCCATATTTTAGACAGACGCTTTACCGTCTGAGCCACAAGGGAAGTCCTTTCTAAAGGGTAGTATTCAAATTTAGTGGTATTCATTTTTTATAGAAAAATATGCTTAGAGAAGATCTTAAAATTGTTAATAACCCTTCTTCAATTAGATGTAACAGTTTAAAATTCTATGAGCATACTTGTCAAGTGATCTCTCTCTCCTTTTGAGGAGTATATGTAGAAATAGAAACAAACAAAGAATACAACAAATAATACAAACAAACAGAGAATACGAACAAACAAAGCGTACAAACAGAACATGAATGTTTCAGTAAATTCTAAGGATGGAAAAATTCTGTCATTATTGACTCCAATTCTATATACAATTGCTATTCTAGATAAATGATAGTGACTTCTTCTGTAGATTTAGGCTTTGAGATTTTTCCTAATCAAGAAGGGTAGGATATATAAATAGAAATACACGAATACACACATGCACACATCATAACAGCACAGGTCTTCAGAATCTGATTTTGATCTTATTCTTGAAACTATAGTTTTATGTCTTCAAGTAACTTTGTTCAGTATCAGTTTTCTAATCTATAAAATGGAGATAAAATGTATCATTCAGTGGGTTAATATAAAAGTAAGCAAGACAAAAATACATGTGTAGCAGAGTGAAAATATACAATTCAAAAGTTGATAACAGAATTTCTCTAATGAATTGTCTTTATTGAGAAAAGTAAAGTGCTTATTTGGGCTGGGTATTTTCCATTGATGGTACATAACAAGGTAAGGCTCACTAAGTCCCTCCTCTTCTTCAGGGTTTCTGGGATGGAAAGATGTGGATACTTTCAGTATGTTGGGGTGATCCAGTTGAAGTTAGTATCCCAACAGCTGAGGGCTTCTCTCATGCTCTCACTGGGGCTGGAGATCCAGGGTGTTCTCATTCCCCAGAGGCTATGCGGACCATGAGGCCCACTACTCTGTCTGTAGCCAAATTCATTGTCATAGTAGGAGACGAGCTTGACAAGGTGGCTGTTAAGGGCAATGTCAGCCTCAGCATCCAGGGAGGAAGAGTGGGTTTCACTGCTAAAATTGCAATAGAAAACTTGGTTTTCAGTATAGCCTAAAATGGTCTTTAGCGAGCCTTCCAGTGCCTGCTTTACCTCTTATTGATACCATCGTGTTTAGCAGCTTTCTCCAGGCAGTGGGTCAGATCTACATCAGACACGCTGGGGATGGAGACATGGAAGTTCATGCCAGAGAACTTCCCATTGAGCTCAGGACTGATCTTGCCCCAAAGCCTTGGCAGTGCCAATGGAAGCAGGGATGATGTTCTTAGCAGTTCCTCATCCATCCCAGGACAGTTTCCCCTGGGGGCCCATCATGATCTTCTGGATTGCAGTGATGTTATGAACTGGGGTCATGAGTCCCTCTACAGTAATACTGACCAGGTGTGCCAAGCAGGTGGTAGTGCACGTGGCATTTCTGACCATCTTGAGGGAGCTGTACTTCTTATGGTTCATGCCCATCACAAATATGGGATCTCAACAGAAGGGACAATGATGATTAGCCTTTTGGCTAACCCTTCATGTGAGCCCCAACCTTCTTGAAAGTAGTGGACTCTATAACATACTCAGTACCAATGGCACTCCATTTGATATTGACAGAATCTTGCTCCTAAAAAATGAAAGTGGGCTTTCCACTGATGGCAAGCTTCCTCTTCTCAGACTGGAGTGTGCCATTGAACTTGCCATGGGTGGAATCACAACGGAACATATAAACCATGTAGTTGAGGTCAGTGAAGCAGTCATTGATGGTAATATTCACTTTACCATAGTTAAAAGCAACTCTGGTGAACAAGTGTCCAATACCATGCCATGTAAGATTCTTCTACCTGCTCATGGTGGTGGTGGTGGTTTAGTAGCCAAGTTGTGTCTGACTCTTGTGACCCCATGCACTGTAGCCTGCCAGGCTCCTCTGCCCAGGGAATTCTCCAGGCAAGAATACTGGAGTGGGCTGCCATTTCCTTTTCCATCTACCTGCTCATACCTTTAGTAAAGTATGCTACACACAAAAGTGCCTGTTGTAAATAATTATAAATAATTTAGTACAGAGAAGAAAATATTGGTATGATATTACAGAATAAGACTCAGATAATCAGTAAAATCAGGGCCTTAAAGTCAGAAGTAAAAGAAAAAAAAGTAAACCCCTAGAAGGACAGGAACCTTGGGGAGAATGTTCAGCTCCAAAGGAGGAATAATATATGCTTAATTTATCTAAATGTAGGTAAATGTTGGATTGTACTCTAGGAATGATTGAACTAAAGTGAGAAAAAGAATGAATAGTTTCAAATATCACCTTTTGTTTTCCCATAATTGAAATTAGTTGGTCCCTCCTTCACCCTTCCAAAGGAAAATTCATATGCATGGCTACCACCTCTAGAACACTGAGTTTCTTGAAGATAGAGGGCATTCAATATTAATTGCTAGATTCCTATAGTTCATCAAGACTTAGCCTGAAATAGTTAAATGAACCACAGTGATGAAAAGCTGAATATGGTGCCTCAACAACATGAGAAAATAGAGAAAACCTGGACATATAGTATAGCCTTTGCAGACATTGTGGGCTTGGTTCCAGAATGAATATTGTAATATAGCAAGTCAGGAAACATTATGTTTCCCAGCACACATAAAATTTATGTTTATACTATACCGTAGCCTATTAAGTGTGCAATAACATAACAGATAGGGGTTAATACCCAGAATATTCAAAGAATTTCTAAAACAATAACAATTTTTTTAAAGATGCTGTTAATATAAAGGGAAATTGGCAGCAAAACAAAACTATACTATTTGTTTTCTTCTACTTTGCATACATGCATGCTAAGTTGCTTCAGTTACATCCAACTCTGTGCAAACTCATGGACGATAGCCTGCCGTGCTCCTCTGTCCATGGGGATTCCCCAGGCAAGAATACTGGAGTGGGTTGCCGTGCCCCTCTCCATTCTTCTACCCTATGAGACTGTAATTATTCGTGAAGGGAAATAATGCTTTTGAGAAGATGCATTTGAAGTAGTGAATACATAGTGTGTACTTGATTTACATTCCTTTCTCTACTGGGAAGGACGTAGTGTGGACTATGGCCTTTACTGTTTCTGCAAAAATAACAAATCTTGCCTGTGTAAGTCAGAGATATGAAATTCAGCAGTGAAACAAATATAAGATTATGATCAGCCAGATTCTTCTTTATTCTTCCTTAGGAAATCCTTATTTTCAAGACTGATTTAGTTATTGCAAAAATAAGTTTCTACTTTTTCATTGTGTGTAGAATTTTAAGTGTTTTTCTGTTTGTTTTGACTAAAACTAAATAATTACCTATCCTATGACTCAGCTACTCTATTCTTTGTTGTTCTTTCAGCTGCCCACCAGGCTTCTCTCTCTATGGAATTTCCCAGGCACGAATATGGGAATGACTAGCTATTTCCTCCTCCAGGGGATCTTCCCTACCCAGGGATCAAACTCAGGTGTCCTGCATTGGCAGGCTGAGTCACCTGGGAAGTCTGTTATTCCTATGTACATATAAATCCCAGAGAAGAGAGGACATATGTCCACTAAAAACAAGTACTGACAGCTTCTTAACAGCTTTATTCATTGTAGGCCCAAACTGGAAATAATCTAATTGCCCATCAAAAATATAATGTATAAATAAGCTGTGGTATACACTGTATAATGTTAAATAGTAATGAAAATGAATAAAACACTTCATTAAAATATTTCAATATTAAAAATATAACTGAGTGAAAGAAGCAGCACAAAAAATAACATTGCATAATATAATTTTTTATGAAATTAAAAAGCTGGCAAAATTAATACATTGCAACTGAATTCAAAATAGTGACTTCTGGGGAGGGTGTCTGTAATGGAAAGAGGTATCTGGGATTAGAAGGACATGAAGGAACCTGATAGAGTATAATTATTGTTCTATACCATCACCGGTATATATGTCATAGGACTGTACACTAATATTGCTGTACTTCACTCATTTTCCAGATTTTACTCATTTCAATTAAGAAAAAATTATAAAATGAAGCTCTGACTAAAAAACTTGGCAAATGTTGAAAGACTGACAAATTTAAGACAATGAAAAACTTGCCAAATTTGAAGCAAATATGGTGCCTATTTGTTAATTTCATTCATATGCTCATACCTTTGATTCTGTGACAACCTGTTTTATCGATATTATTATTGCTTTTTGTATATGAAATAAGCACATTTCTACCAGTTTTCATTCCCTCATAGGAAATTTTGTGTAGCATAAATAATAATAGATTCTGGTCTAGAAGATTTGAGTTTGAGTACTTGTTCTTCCATATACAAGCTGGTTGACTTTTACGCTATTTCAAAATTATAATTAAGCTAAATTATTCTCAAAGTATAGGAGAAAAAAATCCTCTAATTAGAGTGCCTTGAGATAAATAGTATAAACATATTGATATTTTTTTCCAGTCTTTTTTTTTTGTACATTGTATTTTACTTAGCCGTTATACTTTGCATTTAATGCTATAATGGATTTAAATTTACATTTTTAGCATTATCACTTTGACATGTCACTCAGCAGTCATTGCAATTGATATTTTTGTGTCATATATTTCTATAAGTACCATTTCAAAGTTATCACATCACATTTTCTTTTTTCGCTTTTTGCAGAGACCTTATTATATTCTAATATTTTCTTGCTTATTTATATGTCTCCCACAGGTGGTGATTGCAGCCATGAAATTAGAAGATGCTTACTCCTTGGAAGAAAAGTTATGACCAACCTAGACAGCATATTCAAAAGCAGAGACATTTCTTTGGTGACTAAGGTCTGTCTAGTCAAGGCTATGGTTTTTCCAGTAGTCATGTATGGATGTGAGAGTTGGACTGTGAAGAAAGCTGAGCACCAAAGAATTGATGCTTTTGAACTGTGGTGTTGGAGAAGACTCTTGAGAGTCCCTTGGACTGCAAGGAGATACAACCAGTCCATTCTGAAGGAGATCAACCCTGGGATTTCTTTGGAAGGAATGATGCTAAAGCTGAAACTCCAGTACTTTGGCCACCTCATGTGAAGAGTTGACTCATTGGAAAAGACTCTGATGCTGGGAGGGATTGGGGGCAGGAGGAGAAGGGGACAACCGAGGATGAGATGGCTGGATGGCATCATGGACTCAATGGACAGAAGTCTGAGTGAATTCCAAGAGATGGTGATGGACAGGGAGGCCTGGCGTGCTGTGATTCATGGGGTTGCAAAGAATCAGACACGACTGAGTGACTGAACTGAACTGAACATATGAATGTAATTTTCATGAGAGAGAATGCTTTATGTGTCTAGTTCAATGTATGATACAGGTTTAAAAATATTTTTTTACCTATTTAATTTTTAATTACTTGCTAAAAAAATAATCTCTTGACTAGAAATATATTTATCCATTCCTTTATTTGAAACAATTATAAAAAAACACTGTAATCAACACCTTATAGCTCTCTATTTTACAATATTTCACAGAAGTGAATAGATATATCATAGGGCATGAATTTTGAAATAAGCAAGTCAGTTAACTTTTAAAAATTTCAGTGTCATTTGTGAGAAAATATAAAAATTTATAGCAATATCATCATCTGAGCTTGTTGCAATGTTTAAATGAGATAATTGAAGGGAGGTGCCTTGTAAATTCTACAGTAATATATTCATGAAGGAACTATTATTATATCTTGACAGTGCTTATGAGCATATATTAATTTTATATGTGATATTATGTAATTGAACTATGATACTGCAATATGGAAGAATCATTCAGGATACCATGCTTGAAGAAATCTTAACAGTGCTGCCTAATAAAGTTATGGGTAGAGCAGGAGTTCATGTTATAAAGTAGTGTATACTTCTTTATAAGAAGCACTAGAGTTTAAATACACACTGTGTGTGAACAAAAGCCAAATTGGTAGATAGCTGTGTGTAACTAGTGCTGGTATGCATACTAAGTCCTATGGTTTACAGGAAAGAGTAATAGGATGTTGCTGTTGGGTCCATAGGAACGAGTGGGTAGGACTAGAATGACATAGGAATAGCGAAATGTGACTATTTAAATTTTTGTTCACAGTGTTAGCTGAAAAATTATTTTTCAATCTGAAGTACTGAGAATTAGAAGCTTGAATTAAAAATAATAGACATATTGGAAATAAAGTTGCTATGTACAAAAAATAATAGACGTATGTGAGAAATGAAGAGGAAATGTTGACAGGTTTGGGTAAATTGTATCATTATATACGGGATGAGCAAAATGAATGAGTTCCCCATCCTCATTTGAGAGAATCATTATGTTCAAGGGAAAATGAGGAAGTGACTAGGTAAATGAAGGGCATTCATAGAAATGTTTATTAGGCAATTTATATTAAGAAACTTGAGCCCTGAAGATAGGATAGGTCAAGTCTATGTATCTAGAGAAGATAATTGAAGGTATGAGATGGAATTCACCAGGGTAAGTAGTTTAGACCAGTAATTCAGTGGTTAGGAACTAAGCCTTTAGTACATGCTCACATCTGGAGAAAACTTAAGGATGGATAAAAACAACAGAGGTAAAGAAACAGTAATTTGAGAAGTAGCATATGAAACTAAATAATGCAATATCTTGCAACCAAAAGAGTGAAAATAACCCAAAGGTAGTCTTAGACCAGTCAATCATCAGTGTTAAATGCTGCTGAAAATTTGAGAGTGTAAAAGCTTGACTGGATTTTGTACATATAATATTAATTACCTTCAACAAAACAGCTTTGGGGAATCATGGAGTTAGAAAAAAATAATTCTGAGAAATTAAGAAGTGAACAAGTTGTGGTTTAATGAATACACTTTCACGATTTTCACAACTTCAGTATCAAACTCAATTCAATCAGTTTACTGGAGGAAACTAAACTGTTAAGGATTACTAAATGAACTTCTAAGAGAGTGGTTTTTAAAAGTGGTTTAAAAAGCAAAGAGTAGCAATATATTTGTTAACACTAAGTAATAAAATTGCCAAGTGAAATAGAAGATTCCTATCGATTAATATGTGTTAACCAGTGGGAAAATCAAGTCAATATTAGAGAGATCAGTGCTATATTTCAATAGAGAGTGTGTAAAGTTAGAATTACTCACTATGGAAATAAAACTCTAAATAATGCAGAAAGAATGAGAGAGAAAACACTCACGCAGATGAGTTTAAGAGCTCTATTAATAGATTGGCTGTATTATAATTTGACTAATTGAAAAGTGCCATTTCTTCCAGTGCCAAGTTAAAATGAAATTGAGAAAATAACTCCTTTGACAAAAGATTTTCCCAAGACCATAATTGATTATCACTTTAATAAATACTAGGGTATTGGTTACAAACTTATATTCCTATAGTGCTATTTGAGTAGACATATTCACACAAGTACACAGTTATACTGATATACATATACACTCACATTCATTCATTCCCACAGAACAGCCATAGAAGCAAAGTCCTGAATCTTGGATCTGAATACCTTTAGCTTGCTATTCTCCATGACTTTTAGAAACTACTCAGCAGGATCAGGACTTAACTAGGACATAATGAAGTATGCTTAAAATTATAATTCTTACACCTATTTTTATATTCTGATTTGGGATATCTCACTACTGTCCCCTATTCTGAAATTCTCTCTTTAATTACATATGTATAGAAGTCAAGTTATTCTTGTAAATGTTTTCTTCCCTTATGTTTCATTTCCCAAGCATGAGTCCAGTAAGTATCAAGTTCACGCAGATGTTAAACTTCCTAAGCATACCATATGAGGAGCAGATTATATTTGAAGAGTCTGTATTCCCAGCTAAATTTACTCCATTTCATTCTATATAGAACATTATGATTTTCTGAGTTCCTTTAGGCTTTGAGACTATATCTATCTATCTTTTATTTTAGCCAGGAATGAAAATGTTTTTTCTCTTTACACTGGCAAACACAATGTTAACAATTTAAAGGAACTGAAAAATCAGCAGAAAAAATACATTCATATTACAGAGCATATTTCAGTGGCACACTTTAGGTTGCATATAGACTTTACTTCCTTTCTCATTCCTTAACCTTCTCTATGCTGGATTCAAAACATAAATGATAGAGTGTTCCCTGGTGGTCCAGTGATTAGGAGGCTTCCCAGGTGGTGCTAGTGGTAAAGAACCTGTCTGCAACAGGAGATGAAGGAGACATGGGTTTGATCCCTGGGTTGGGAAGATCCCCTGGAGGAAGGCATGGCAAGCCACTCCAGTATTCTTGCCTGGAGAATCCCATGAACAGAGGAGCCTGGTGAGCTATGGTCTATAGGGTCCCAAAGAGTCGGATATGACTGAAACGATTGAGCACACACACGTGTGCCTACTTAGTGGTTAGGTATCTGCTCTTTCACTGCTGTGGCCTTGGGTTCAACCCTTGGTTGAGAAACTAAGATCCTGCAAGCTACATGGGGTGCCCCCCCCAAAAAAAAGGCAAAAACAACAACAAAACACATAAATGATAGGAATTGTCTGAGGGAAATAGGAGGAAACTCCACTGGGAAGGCTGATGAAAACTATAGATTCCGCTCCCCATCCCCAATCTTATTACTCATATGTTCATGAGTGAATAGGTGAAGGATGGATCCTAATTTAGCTCTGAAGATGAACTAACATCCATTTTCCTGGTGGTTCAGATGGTAAAGAATCTATCTGCATTGTGGGAAACCCAGGTTCAATCCCTGGGTCAGAAAGACCCCCTGAAGAAGGGAATGGCTACCCACTCCAGTATTCTTGCCTGGAGAATCCCATGGACAGAGGAGCCTGGTGGGCTACAGTCCATGGGGTCGCAGAGTCTGATGTGACTGAATGACTAACACTTTCACTTTCATGAAATAACAGATGAGGAGGTATATAGATGAACAAGTTTTGTTGTAATCTCTAATCTCTCACTATCAAGTTACCAAAGACATCTTAAGATCTTGATTCAGAAAATCTGAGACAGATTCTGAGGTGTAATTTATTCTTCAGAGTTTTCCATGGGATCAGACCTAGTCTGGGACTACCTGAAATACTAATCCTGCTTGACTTCTTTACTTTCTTTTTACTGTTTCTGTTTTCCCTTCTCTTACTGTTTTCTCCCAGGAACACCTTTTTAGTAAATGAATCTCTTAGTGTTCATTTTGGATACTATAAGGTAAGATATAACCATTTATTAGAGTCATCTGGATGCCCCTTATGATTGTTGAATCTTGGCCCAATCCAAGGGGTGAAATCTACATTTTAAACAAAGACAGTTGATAATGCTTATATACACAAAAAAATTTAAGAATCAATGGTCTGTATCATAATTATTAACAAGTTATGGGCAGTTCTAAAAATAGTTTTCTAATGCAGCCTACTGACTTTGTTTCTCTAAATGATCAATACCATTTTCCCTTGATACCTTTTTCATATCACCTCCCTGCAATATCCAGAATTACAAACATAAAATATTAAATACTTTCTTTGCAAAGTAAATCCCAAATGTTGGTTAATTTGTACAGATTTGAGGCTTTGCAACATACTTAATCTTGAATTTCTGTATTTATATAAAGTTATGAAAAATGCTATAAAAGGTGAATAAATCTAATCATGATTCTGAATGTGCTTTCAGAATAAGGTTTAAATTCCCAAGCTTCCTTAATGTTCAATTTCTACAATGTAACATTGCTGAGTTTTCCAAATTTGCTGGCATATTGAGTGCAGCACTTTCACAGCCTACAAACAAAGCTAGTGGAGGTGATGGAATTCCAGTTGAGCTGTTTCAAATCCTGAAAGATGATGCTGTGAAAGTGCTGCACTCAATATGCCAGCAAATTTGGAAAACTCAGCAGTAGCCACAAGACTAGAAAAGGTCAGTTTTCATTCCAAGAAAGGCAATGTCAAAGAATGCTCAAGCTACAATTGCACTCATCTCACATGCTAGTAAAGTAATGCTCAAAATTCTCTAGTACATGAACAGTGAACTTCCAGATATTTAAGCTAGATTTAGAAAAGGCAGAGGAACCAGAGATCAAATTCCCAACATCCGTTGGATCATCGAGAAAGCAAGAGAGTTCCAGAAAAACATCTATTTCTGCTTTATTGACGATGCCAAAGCCTTTGACTATGTGCATCACAATAAACTGTGCCATCTCTGAAATAGATGGCAATACAAGACCACTGACCTGCCTCTTGAGAAATCTGTATGCAAATCAAGAAGCAACAGTTAGAACTGGACATGGAAGAACAGACTGGTTCCAAATCGGGAAAGGAGTATTTCAAGGCTTTGTATTTGTCACCCTGCTTATTTAACTTATATGCATAGTACATCATGAGAAACTCTGGGCTGGATGAAGCACAAGCTGGAATTGAGATTGCCGGGAGAAGTATCAATAACCTCAGATATGCAGATGACACCACCCTTATGGNATCCTGAATCCCCCTCCCACCTCCCACCCCACAACGTCTCTTTAAAACCCTATGGAATGTAGCCTGCTAGGCTCCTCTGTCCATGGGATTTCTCAGGCAAGTGTGCTGCTGCTGCTAAGTCGCTTCAGTCGTGTCCGACTCTGTGCGACCCCATAGACGGCAGCCCACCAGGCTCCCTCATCGCTGGGATTCACCAGGCAAGAACACTGGAGTGGGTTGCCATTCCCTTCTCCAATGCATTAAAGTGAAAAATGAAAGTGAAGTCACTCAGTCGTGTCCGACTCTTTGTGACCCCATGGACTGCAGCCCACCAGGCTCCTCCGTCCATGGGATTTTCCAGGCAAGTATACTGGAGTAAATTACCATTTCCATCTCCAGGGGATCTTTCTGACCCAGGGATTTAACCTGCATATCCTGCATTGGCAGGCAGATTTTTTACCACTGAGCCACCAAGGAAGTCATTATATGCATTTGGTGCTATAAATTTCCCTCTAAATTCTGCTTTCTCTGCATCCCACAAGTTTGGATAACTATATTTTATTTTTTAGTTCAAAATATGATTAATTTTATCCTGAAACTTTTTTCTTTGAGCCACATGTAATATAAGTGTGTTATTTAATCTCCAAATATTTTGAGATTCCCCAGCTCTTTCTGTTATTGATTTCTCTGTATATCTTTTCTTAGATTCTTTTCCATTATAGATTATTACAAGATACTGGATATACTTACCTATGCTATATAGTAGGTCCTTGTTGTTTACCTATTTTATATATAGTAGTGTATATCTGTTAATCTCAAATTCCTAATTTACCCTTCCATCCCCTTTTTTCCTCATTGGTACCATATTTTTTTTCTATGTCTATTAAACTTTTTCTGTTTTGTAAATAAGTTCACTTTTATCATTTTTTAAGAGTCTACATTAAGTAGTATCATGTAATATTTGTCTTTCTCTAACTTATTTCACATATGATAATCTCTAGGTCCATGCATGTTTCTCCAAATGGCATTATTTAATTCTTTTTTATGGCCGAGTAGTACTTCATTACACATACACACACACACACACCACATCTTTATCCATTTATCTGTCAGTGGATATTTAGGTTGCTTACATATCATGGCTATTATAAATAGTGCTGCTGTGAACATTGGGGTGCATGTATCTTTTTGAATTAAAGTTTTCATCTTTTCTGTATATATCCCCAGAATTGGGATTGCTGGGTCATATAGGAACTGTACTTTTAATTTTGTAAGGAAGCTCCATGCTGTCCGCCATAGTGGCTTCACACTAGTATTCACTCATAATTTTGTATTGTCTTTGGTTTTTGACAAATATATAATAATATCATTGCTCTAAAAAGCACTGTGCTTTGCATATTCATCCTTCTCTCCCCTCTAACCCCTGATATATATTTTATTGGCTCCATAGTTTTACCTTTTCCAGGATGACATGTAATTGGAATCATACAGTATGTAACTATTTCAATTTGGCTTCTTTCACTTTGTAATATGCATTGGAGAAGACTCTTGAGAGTCCCTTGGGCTTCAAGGAGATCCAACCAGTCCATCCTAAAGGAGATCAGTCCTAAGTGTTCATTGGAAGGACTTATGCTGAAGCTGAAACTCCAATACTTTGGCCACCTGATGTGAAGAGCTGACTCATTTGAAAAGACCCTGATGCTGGGANAGACTCTTGAGAGTCCCTTGGGCTTCAAGGAGATCCAACCAGTCCATCCTAAAGGAGATCAGTCCTAAGTGTTCATTGGAAGGACTTATGCTGAAGCTGAAACTCCAATACTTTGGCCACCTGATGTGAAGAGCTGACTCATTTGAAAAGACCCTGATGCTGGGAAAGATTAAAGGCAGGAGGAGAAGGTGATGACAGAGGATGAGATGGTTGGATGGCATCACCAACTCAATGGACATGAGTTTGGGTAAACTCCAGGAGTTTGTGATAGACAGGTAAGCCTAGTGTGCTGTGGTCCATGGAGTCACAAAGAGTCGGACACGACTGAGCAACTGAACTGAACTTAGTAATATGAATATGAGGTTCCTCTCTGTCTTTTCCTTGCTTGATAGCTTGATTTTTTAATGCTGAATAATATCCCATTGTATCACAGCTTATTTATCCATTTACCTGCTGAACAACATCTTTTTGTTTCAATGTGTTTTCACTTATACCTAAAGTTGCTATAAATACCCATTTGCAGGTATTTGTGTGGTCATAAGTTTGAAACTTATTTGCGTACATATCAAGGAATGTGATTGCTGGATCAGATGGTAAGAATATGTTTAGTTTCATAAGAAACTGCCAAACTGTCTTCTGACATGACTGTACCATTTTGCATTCTCATTAGTAGTGAATGAGAATTCCTGTTGCTCCATATCCTTTACCAGCATTTGGTATGGCTAGCGTTACAAATTTTTGCCACTAGAATAGACGTTTAGTGGTACTCCTTCACTTTTAACAATAATTTTATTGGGTATAGAATTCCAGCTTGTTTTCCTTTTTTAACACTTTAGATGTCCTTGTCCACTTTCTTTTTGCTTTTGTGCTTTCTGATGGGAAGCTTGTTGTAATTATTAGCCTTTTTCCTATATAAGCAAGGTAGGTTCCCCTCTCCACCACCAGTTTGGCTTCTTTTAAGTTTTTTCCCATTTCCCCCCAACCCCACAATTTTACTATGATATGCCTACATGTAGCAGTTTTGGTGTTTTTATCTGCNTTAGCCTTTTTCCTATATAAGCAAGGTAGGTTCCCCTCTCCACCACCAGTTTGGCTTCTTTTAAGTTTTTTCCCATTTCCCCCCAACCCCACAATTTTACTATGATATGCCTACATGTAGCAGTTTTGGTGTTTTTATCTGCTTAGTGTTCTCTGCACTTTCTACATCTGTGGTTTTGTTTCTGTTGTTATTTCTGAAAAGTTTGATGCCTGTCTCCTTCTGGTATTCTATATATGCATATGTTTGATATTGTCCATTTGATGCTTTCCATTAGATATTGTCCTGCAAGTCTTACATATTCCACACTGTATTTTTTCTTTATTTTTGTCCCTTTGCAATTCATTTTGGGAAGTTTCTATTGACTTACCATTAAGTTCACTGATTCTTCCCTTATCTTGTCCATCTACTTAAGAGCTTGTCACAGGCATTCTTCATTTCTATTAACAGTGTTTTTGATTTCTAGCATTTCTTTTATATTCTGTCTTAGAGTTCCCATCTCTCTGCATCACTCATCTGTTTTTGCATGCTGTGTTTTTTCCAATAGATCCCTTANCTACTTAAGAGCTTGTCACAGGCATTCTTCATTTCTATTAACAGTGTTTTTGATTTCTAGCATTTCTTTTATATTCTGTCTTAGAGTTCCCATCTCTCTGCATCACTCATCTGTTTTTGCATGCTGTGTTTTTTCCAATAGATCCCTTAACATATTTATCATAGTTATTTTAATGCTTAGTCTGATAATTCCAAAATCCTTGTCATATCTGAGTGTAGTTCTGACCCTTGTTTTGCTTCTTTAGACTGTTTTTCCCTGCCTTTTCATATGTTATGGACTATTATTTTAAAGGTTAGACATGCTGTATTGGCTAATAAGAACTGAGGTAAGTAGGCCACTTGTGTAAGAATTGAAAATATTTACTATAGTTTTAGTTGGGAGAGACTCCCAGTTCCTCTAGTGTCCTTATTTTTGTCTCCTGTATTAACTTTGGAATCCGCTAAGTTGTCCTCTTATTTATAAAATAAAAGTATGTGTCTTATGTGTCTTTTCAGCTGTAATCTACTCTTATTGCACTGGTGCTATGCTGTCAAGATGCAGAAGCCTGTATAATCTTTCTATTTAAATCTCATTATTTTACTGGACCTGTGGTTTGGCCTGTTATCCTCACAAATGTCTTTTTGTTTGTTTGTCTTATATATCTTCCTTTTTTGTCAGTTCCCCCTTGGGTGAGATGGGAAGATTAAAGGAGGCTAAAGTGAGAAGAATGCTATTTTCCTAGGGACCTGGGACAGGCTCTGATAAAATCACAACCACTGAAAAGTATGCCTTTCTTATGAAGAAACATTTTGGGAATATTTCAAAATGATTATTTTTCTCATCTCTCTGGTATACCATGAAATTTTTGTTTGCTTTTCACACTAGAGGTAAAGACCTCAAGTGTGGGGACCTCCCTAAGATTGTGAACCATAGGAATTTCTTACTTTCACATTAGCCCGCACTTGGCCTCCAATAATTTGTGAAATTCACCATTGAGATACAGCTACCAATTTAGTGGTTTCTGCTGCATTTAAGGAGATCCCAGCTGCAACTCACTGAGTTTTCTTGTCTCTCCAGATTGCAGGATGGTATTTGCTCTGTGACTGTTGTTCCCTATAGGTTCAAGAAAAAATGATTTTAATTTTGTTCGGCTTTTTTCTTGTTGTGAGGATAGTAATGTTTACTTCTAGCTCATTTCCACACAATGTAAATGTAAAGTTCTTTATATTTAGGACATGGAACTGTGAGTCTTTGCTCTTTGTAGTTGAGTTTATACTTTGATTAGATTCTGGCCTTCACGATTTGAAGGATGTTAGAGCTGATGAAATTTGTATTATTAACTTTCTCTTGTAAATGGAAAATATCTTAGTTCATGAACACTCATACCATAAAATATGTTTTATCTGTATATAACAGAAAAACCTAAAATAACAGAAATTTAAACATGATAGGTGTCATTTCCCTCTTGTGTTAAAAGAATTCTGGAGAGAGGAAGCCCATAATTGATGCAGAGATTCCTTGGGGACACAAAGATTCAATTTTTTTCTTTATCCTATAGTTGCCTTAACATGTAATATCCAGCTGAGAATCGTTGATGGATGTCCAGCTATTAACCATCCTGACAAGAGTGTTCAGGAAAAATGAGGATATGTGTCTTCCCCTCTTTTATAAACTATCAAAATAGTCTTATTCTCTAACTTCCATGTTGCATGTGGAAAATAATTTTTTAAATGGCAAAAAATAANTTTCTGCATTCAGTTGGGTATTTCTTTCCCTTTCTCCCTTGCCTTTCATTTCTCTTCCTTCCTCAGCTATTTGTACAACCTCCTCAGATAACCACTTTGCCATCTTGCGTTTCTTCTTCTTTGAACTGGTTTTGGTCACTGCCTCCTGTATAATGTTACAGACCTCTGTCCATAGTTCTTCAGACACTCTGTCTACTAGATCTAATCCCTTGAATCTACTTGTCACCTCCAAGGTATAATCATAGGAGATTTGATTTAGGTCATACCTGAATGGCCTAATAGTTTTCCCTACTTTCTTTAATTTAAGCCTGAATTTGGCACTAAGGAGCTCTTGATCTGAGCCACAGTCAACTCTAGGTCTTGTTTCTGCTGACTAGATAGAGCTTTTCCATCTTTGACTGCAAAAAAACATGATCAATCTGATTTTGGTATTGACCATCTGGTGATGTCCATGTGTAGAGTCATCTCTGGGGTTATTGGAAAAGGTTGTTTGCTATAACCAGTGTATTCTATTGACAAAACACTTTTGGCCTTTGCTCTGCTTCATTTTATGCTACAAGGCCAAACTTGCCTGTTATTCTGGGTATGTCTTCAGTTCCCATTTTGCATTCCAGTCCTCTGTGATGAAAAGAACATTTTTTTTTTTGGAGTTCTAGAAGATGTTGTAGGTCTTCATAGAACCAATTTCCTTCAGCTTCTGCATCCATGGTTGAAGAATAGTCTTAGATTACTGTGATGTTGAATAGTTTGCCTTGGAAACCAACTGACATCATTCTGTTGTTTTTGAGGTTGCATCCAGGTACTGCACTTTGGACTCTCTTGTTAAATTTTGAAGGCTACCACANGCTTCTGCATCCATGGTTGAAGAATAGTCTTAGATTACTGTGATGTTGAATAGTTTGCCTTGGAAACCAACTGACATCATTCTGTTGTTTTTGAGGTTGCATCCAGGTACTGCACTTTGGACTCTCTTGTTAAATTTTGAAGGCTACCACATTTGTTCTAAAGGATTCCTACCCACAGTAGTAGATACAATGGTCATCTGAATTAAATTCACTCATTCCTTTTGATTTCAGTTCACTAATACCTAAGATTTTGATGTTTAATCTTGCCTTACAAGATTGAACACTATTGCACAGGAATATTCCAGGTTTTGATGGAATATTGTTCTTTACAGCACTGAACTTGACTTTCTCACCAGACACATGCACAACTGGGCATCATGTCGCTTTGGCTCAGCCGTTTCATTCTTTCTGGAGTTTTTAGTAACTGCCCTCTGCTATTCCCCAATAGTATACTGGACACCTTTCAACCTGGTGGGCTCATCTTCCGGTATCATATTTTTTGCCTTTCCATACTCTCCGTGGAGTTCTCTAGGCAAGAATACTTGAGTGGGTTGCCATTTCCTCTTCCAGTGAACCACATTTTGTCTAAACTCTTTACTATTACTTGTCCATCTTGGGTGGTCCTGTATGGCATAGCTCATAGATAGCTTCATTGAGTTACACAAACCCCTATGCCATGACAAGGCTGTGATCCATGAAGGGGTAATTGACTATACCTGGATAAAAAATACATTTAAAAAAAGGAACAACCCTAAAATTGGCATAGGCCAACAAGTTTCTCACATGCTTAATGTTGAAGGCATGTTGGTGGGGCTGTGTAGTTGGTTCTGCTCATCATTGTTGCTTATGGACTCTGGTCACTAGAGGCTTCATCTTGGCATGAACTTCCATTATCATTGAAAGTGAAAGTGAAGTCGCTCAGTCATGTCTGACTCTTTGCGACCCCGTGGACTGTAGCTTACCAGCCTCCTCCGTCCATGGTATTCTCCAGGCAAGAATACTGGAGTGGGCTGCCATTTCCTTCTCCAGAGGATCTTCCTGACCCAGGGATCGAACCCAGGACTCCTGCATTGCAGGCAGACACTTTAACCTCTGAGCCACCAGGGAAGCAGAGCATGGGAATGGGAAAATGGTGAATCACACAATATCTCTTAAAGCTTCCCCTGTAAGTGACACTCCATTTGATTGCCAAATAAAGCACAACACCTAACTTCAGCAGAGGCTGGGAGTGCCTTCCTGCCATGTTGCTATGGAGAAAACTAGACTTGTTAGCAGCACTAGAAGCAAACACAGTGTCCAAATATCTATTTTTGGAAGGATTTTGCTTCTAGATATCAGAAAGCTAATACAAGAATATAGACAGAGACTTGACGTCTCTGCATTTGGTATCTCTATGAGAAGGTTTAATGGAATCAGACAAGTGAGTATAACCAAAATATTAATGAATGTTGTCTGTATGCCAAATACCATATCTGGAGGAATAGTGCCTCTTTCAAGAAGGAACAGAGAGAAACAACCACATATAGAAACTTTGAAAAAATGAATATTACAGAACAAGTTAAATAGAAGACTCAGATATGAACTACTAGCAAATCCAGTTATGATATTTCAAAGAATACTTTATCTTTTTTATGTAGTAGAAGAAATAATGAATCCTATATAATAACAGAGTATAAAATACTAGAACATACTGATGTGAAAAACAACAGGTGAGTCACAGTATTGGACAGGAATGAAACATTGGCCACCTTGAAGAGAATCATTCAACATATTTCTATAATATGGTCTGTCTACTTATTTTTATATTATCACCCTTCAAGTCCAATTCACTACAGCCCCTAGTTTGAACTATTTCAGTCATCTCCTAATTGATTGCCCTGCTATCTCTTTTACTATCTCCAACTAATCTTATTTCCAAAATGAAAACATACTGATATTTTAAAATATAATGATCATTTTTTCGCTCCTTTCTTAGCATACTTCAAGCCTTCCAACTGCACTGCAAAACACACACACACACACACACACACACACACACACACACACACATTCTTTACCATAGCCTACAAGGGACTAAAGACCTTGCCTTTATTACTTCTCTAACCCTGTCTCATGCCAATGGGAGGTATACAGATTCTACCAAGCCAAACAATGGGGGTTTAAAAGACAGCAATATGTGTTTTCTGGAGAAGATATTGTGGAGATGAAGGTGCTCATACCTGATTCATGTCTGAAAAATCAAAAGCAGAAAGAGTAGATGTGACTTGTAGGGTATGTGTGCACGCTCAGTTGTGTCTGACTCTGTGTGACCCCATGGACCAGTGCCTTCTAGGCTCCTCTGTCCATGGAAATCTCCAGGCAAGAATACTGAAGTGGATATAAGTATTGCCACTCCTGCTTTTTTTGGTCTCTATTTGCATGGAATATCTTTTTCCAGCCCTTCACTTTCAGTTTGTATGTGTCCATTGTTTTATGAGAAGGATATTAAAAGAAGAAAATTCAACAGCTTCCAAGATAAGGCAAACTAAGGAGGGAAATCTCTCAATGGGAAATAAAGTAAGAGATTTGCTTTGAGAACTATTTTTTAATAAAGAGAAACTTGGATTCTTAGAAAAGAGTAAAAAAAAAAAAAGAATACTGAAGTGGGTAGCCATTCCCTTTTCCAGGGGATCTGCCTAACCCAGGGATTGAACCCATATCTCCTGCACTGCCAGGCAGATTCTACTCCACCAACTTGTAGGGTTTTAAAACAAAAATAAACAACTGTTTGGAATTAACTGACACTTTTGGAGATTGGTTTCTGTAAATAGGTGTGCATTTCTCATGTTTCCCATGAGGTAAGTGTGGATCCCTCAGAAGCAGCTCAGCTTGGCTCATCCTGTAAAATACCTGTAGGGACAAAGTGACTCAAGATGTAAAGGTACTATGCGTTTTTTCTTTCTCTGGCTTCTTTTGCAATTAAGAAAAAAAATCTTTAGGTTTGAGCAGGTTTTCTATGCTGAACCTACTTCTAGTTCCCTTTGCATTTATCTTACTTGAGGTAGCACATTCTGAATCTGTAAGTTGGCATTGTCTCTCAATTTTGGAAAATTCTTAGGTATTTTCTCTGTAAGTATTGCTTCTGCTTTTGTTTCCTTTTTTTCCTTTTTTAAATGTCACCTTTTTTTTTTTCAAATATTTATTTTAGTTTATGTAGCTGTATCAGGTCTTAGTTGCAGCACAAGGACTCTCCAATTGTGGCCCATGGGCTCAGTAGCCCTGCAGCATGTGGAATTTTCATTCCCCAACCAGGGAACAAATCTTCATCTCCTGCATTGCAGGACAGATTCTTAACCACTGGACCACTAAGAAAGTCCCTTCTGACTCATTTTCTGATTGTTCTCCTTATGATACCAATTACATGTGTTTTAGAATTATTCCCCTTGTCTCATTTGTTTCTTGTGCTCTTTTCTATTATTGTATCTCTCAGTGCTTCTGTATATTTTCCCCTCAATCTTCATACATATTTTTTTCTTCTCTCTTTGTCTCTAATTTGATACCAAATCTATCTGTGGATTCTTATTTTTAATTATTAAAATTTCTCATTCTACAATTCTAATATTTCAGCTCCTAGCTCTCTGCTGAATTCTTCCCTTGACACTAAATTTCTTAAATTGTTAATCAATTCTTATTTTAAATGTCATGTCCAAAAGCTACAATATACAGATTTTGCATGTTTGTTTATATAGTTGATTTTTCTTAGTTTTTAGTCAATTTTGCTACTTTTTGCATAATTTATTGCTTTAAATTGAATGTTGACTAATGTGTATGACAAAATAGTTGGTATTATTTGAAGCTCTGAAAATTGGTTATGTTCTAGGGACAATTTAATATTGCTCTGACATGCAGTTAAGTTAAGACAGAGTATTTTATGTCAATGAGGGATTTATCTGATTTAAAGTTAGTTTTAGCTTTTGTGGGAGGCTGGTCTATTTCATGTTCACCCTTACTCTTAGTATATAACCATCCAGGGTCCCAACTTAAAGCCTCAAATGTTTACCCGGGTTCCTCCTCTTTGTCAGCTTTCGAATCCCATTTTTTCCTCCAGGTCTGAGATACTGCAAATAAATCTCATACCTTTTCAATCTCTCATCCTCTGCATGTGAATGGACAAATCTTTTGAAAGGAAAAGTGATGACACCTCAGTCTCATCTTCTTGGTTTCCCTTGTGTTAGAGATCTTGTCTTCACAAGTGTATGTCATCTTGGTAGATTTCACTGCAATCAAACAAATGCTACTTCAGAAGTTCTCTAGATTTTATAGTTTTCTCAGGGGTATTATTGGTCTAAAACCAAGTAGCCCACTGTTGCATAAAGAGGTATAATTGCTATAAATATTCTATATTTAATATTCTAGTTGTTTTTATAATTAAAACTTATCTTTGCCATAGACTGAATATTTGTATCTCCCTCCACATCCAGATTTTATACATTGGTTTATGTAGTCGATTTTTTCTTAATTTTTCATCAAATTTGTCACATTTTGCATGCTTTATTATTTTAATTGAGTTCTGAAAGCCTAACTTCCACCATAATAGTATTAAGAGGTGGAGCCTTTGGAAGGTACATATTCTTTTTCATAAAGAATGGTATTTGTAACCTTTTAAAGCAGAACCCTGAGAGCTCCTTGCCCCTTCTGCCTTGTGAAATCAAAACAAAATGGTGGCTATCCTTGAACCAAGAAGTAGGTCCTTACCAGACACTAAATTTTCAGATGATGTCATCATGAAATTCCCAGCCTCTAGGGTTGTGATAAGTTGCTTTTGTTTATAAGCCACACAGTCTATAGGCCTCTGTTAGAGCATCCTGGGGCTTTCCTCATGGCTCAGCAGTAAAACATCTGACTGCAACAGGGGAGACAGGAGATGCAGATTCAATCTCTGGATTGAGAAAATTCCTCTGGAGGAGGAAACGGGAACCCACTCCAATATTCTTGCCTGGGAAATCCCATGGACAGAGGAGCCTGGAGGGCTACAGTCCATGGGGTCGCAAAGAGTCAGACACCATCGAGTGAATGAGAATGAGCATAGGCAGCCTGAATGGACTAAGACAATCTTGGTACTAACTATAAATATTTGCATAGCAAGTTTAAGAGAAGCAATCCATTTTAATATTTAAAGGTATGCAAATACTTTAGCATATAAAGTTCCACTCATAATAATTGCCATAATTACCTATTGTAGATTAATGCAACCCCAGATATCCTTAGAAATCTGTGCTGTAGGCACAAACATTAATTTGTTTTAGCTACTCTACTATGAATAACACATCTTACTCATAAATTGTGGCCACTAAAAGTAATACTATTTTTTTCCTGCCACTCTGGAAGTCATTTCAAATTGCTTTGGGAGTTTGTGCTTTCTTAAATTAATATATCTTGCTTGGCTATCAATTTAAACATCTAGGGGTTATTTATTCAGTGGTTGATTTATTGATACATCTAGTCATTCAAATGTTTATTGACCATCAACTTTAGATTATATGTATTGCTAGGAAGCCGTGTATACAGTAGAGAGTGGCACAGGCAAAGAATTAAAATGCAATAAAGTTAAAGCCAAAATTGAGAAGTGTGCATATTGTAAAAGGAGCAAAGAGAAAGAGACAAACTCTGCGTGGGAAAGTCAGTGAAGGATTCAGAGTATTGCTAGCCTTTGAGCCTTGAAAAACCATTAGTTTTTGAGTTGGATGAGTCCCAGGAAATCTCATAAAGTAGTTACTAAGTTGTGCCATGAGAGATCTTGAAAAGATTGTTAGCAGTTTAACATGTGAATAGGGCCCAAAGCTGGAGAGAGATTAACACTGAGGGTTTCCAATCAGTTAGGCATGACTGGGAGAAGGCAATGGCAACCCACTCCGGTGTTGCTTGGAGAATCCCAGGAACAGAAGAGCCTAGTGGGCTGCCGTCTATGGGGTCGCACAGAGTCGGACACGACTGAAGCAACTTAGCAGTAGCAGCAGCAGACATGACTGGGACATGAGGGTTGTATAGTGATGGTGGCAGTGAGCAGAAAATGATGAGAAATAAGACCAGAGACAAAAGCATGCTAAATGATGGGTCTTAAGCACTATGGTAACAAGTTTGGCCTTTATTTTGTAGAAGTGGATAATCATTAAAATATTTTAAACTAAGGAATAACATTACATTAAATTATGTGCGTGGGTGCTCAGTCGTTTCAGTTCTGTTCGACTCTTTGTGACTTTATGGACTGTAGCTGACCAGGCTCCTTTGTCCATGGGATTCTCCAGGCAAAAATACTGGAGTGGGTTTCCATTCCCTCCTCCAGGGGATCTTCCTGACCCAGAGACTGAAACCATGTCTCCTGTGGCTCCTGCATTGGCAAGCAGATTCTTTACTGCTGAGCCATCAGGGAAACCCATATTTACATTATAGAAAGATGATTTTGGTTGCATCATAGAGAACGACTTGACAAGGGGCAAGACTTGGAGTTATGGAAGCCAGGAATCCAGGAGAGTAACTCAGAGATCTAAGTGAGAGCCAGAAAGGAGGAGTGGGGAGGGGACTAGAGGTCACTGCTATTTTTGTTCCATATTACCTCTGTTTCTGTCCATACATCATTTTCTT
Source organism: Neotragus pygmaeus (assembly GCA_006410875.1). Lineage (NCBI taxonomy): Eukaryota > Metazoa > Chordata > Mammalia > Artiodactyla > Bovidae > Neotragus > Neotragus pygmaeus. The sequence goes on along the minus strand of SJYV01032125.1, from coordinate 3,051 downwards.
TTCTCATTCATAACCATAATCCCTGAGGCTACCACCTTTCCAATAATTTATTTAATTATTTTCAATATTTAATTGGCAACTATATTTCTATTTGACTCTTTCAAAAAGTAATTCCCATCATGACAGTTCAAATACCTAACTTGACTGAAGGAAGGTTTTTATTTCTGTTTTGCTAACTTTTAAAGATTTTTAAATACTAAATTTAAATAATAATCATTCATGTTGAACAGCACAGATTTTCTAAAGAGTTTTATGAAGTGGATGCCTCACAAATGTATTTGAATTATGGTGAGGCTTAACTTTATCAATATATTTTAAGGTCCTGCAATATGAATACAATTAATTTTTCTCTCTTTCAGACACACATTCCAATGTAATTTTAAATATGAACCAGAGAAATAATGAAAAAATCAGATTGTATCAGAAGAGAAATAATAAATGACCCAAAGAGGGAGAAAAAAGCTTCCATTTAAAAAAAATGTAATTTATTAACTCATTAATTATATTAAGAACTTACATTTATAAGAGACTTTACAATTTTAAATGATTTCACATTCATTTTCCAATTTGAATTAAAAGATAAACTGTTATAAAGAATTTAGTTAACAGTATGACAGATTTTAACTTGGAGTTAATTGCCATTATTTTCAGAATTCTTTAATTATCAGGGAGACACTTGCTGAATACCTACTATGTGTTCATTATTATTTTAAATGCACTGGCAAACATTAATGGATTTGTACAAAGTCTTTTCCTTAAATTATCTAACAATTCTGTTTTCCCACTGGGAAGGATAGACATTTGAATAAATGTATCATTTAGTGTGAGCAAGAATAAGAGTGTGAATACCTAGAGACACACTGTTTATTAAGTTTTAGATTTTGAATCTAGAAAAAAGTCTGGATTTATATTATAGCTTTTCATTTCTAAGCAATGCCTTAAAAAAATAATCCTCAACAATTTTAAAGGGACTTCTTTGATTGTAGTGTACAATTTAGCCAAGAGAGTCTTATTATATTACATTGCATATGATAGTGTATTTTCTTTCTAAACTAATAACATTAAACATTATGCTTAGTGGAAATACTAAATTTTATATTACAGACAGAGCTTGTTCTGTTCAGAAACTAATTAACCAGGTATGATTTTCTTATGAATTTATATTGCCTCATTTCTGGCCATATTCTGATCTCTTATTATTTCTACTCCATATGCATAAAATAGAGAAAAATTTAAGTCGGTTGTATTGTATGTTTTCCCAAATTTTTTTTGTATGTTTTTACTCTAAATAATGTCTATTCCACTGAGGGTTGAAAGGATTTGTGAGCATCTGGGTCCTCATCTGCTGCAACCTGTGTAAATCTGCATTAATCTTCAAATTCTTTCCCTGTTTCTTGAAAAACACTGACAAAGTTAATCAGTCACAAAGTTAATTAAAATTTAGTTCTAATGAAATGTCTCATCATCTTCAGCAATTCTCTGTACTGTTGGAAGATGCAGTTTAGAGAGCATGGCTGCATTGATGTTTATCCAACTCATTGAAAAATGGGGGGTTTTATTTTCAATTTAATCATTTTAAGTTCCAACTTTGAAGTATGCTATGACTTGAATTATGTAACACAAGAAGATATGCTGAAGTTCTACCCTCCAGTACCTGTGAATTTATTTGCAAATAGGGTCTTTGCGTATATAATCAAATAAAGATTAGTTCATTTAGGATGGGCCCTATCAGTATGACTGGTGTCTTTATAAGAAGAGGAAAGACAAAGGAATAGACCTACAGGGAGAGTGCTGTATAAAGACAGAGACAGCAATAGGGGTAAAGACAAGGATTGCCAGCCACTAGCAGAAGGCAAGGAAGGTCTCTACCCAGAGTGCTACAAGGAACATGGCCCTCTTGACACCTTAGTTTCAGGCTTACAGACTCCAGAAGGGTAAACAGGTAACTTCTGTTGTTTTAAGTCATTTGGTCTGTTTACTTTGTTACAGTAGTCACAGGAAACTAACACAGAGTGTCAACACATCATTTTCTTCAAGAGAATAAAAAGCATACAGGCATGCAACTCCAAGATTATAGGGTTGGATGGGTGCTTAATAGAGGTCAGTAACCCTGTGCTTCTAAGACACAGTCTGGTTCAAGTAAAGGAATGATTGTTGTTTTCTAATTAACTGCAAGGAAGTGAATGCTCCTTTATTTCCTGACTCACTTTTTTAAAGTAAACTTTTCATTTTAAGATAATTGTAGTTTCACATCAATGGAAATATTTGGATACTACTGTATTTCCCTGGACTTCATAAAGGAAGAGATCAAGGAGTTAAGCAAAAAGAATGTATGATCTCATTCTGTGAGACCCTTCAATGTAAAATAATAATTAAAGAGGGGTGAATATTTTCATAAATGAGATTACAACTCTTTATGAATAATAATATGAAGGGAAAAAAAAAAAGAGCACCCAAAGCAATCACTGAAGCTACAAATAGAGCCTTCTGTTGAACCTATACTTTGAAAGTGCTGTGATACCAAAGGGGACTATGAGAAGAGTGTTTAGACAGATGATGGCAAAAATGAACTGAATTAGGGGAAGAGGATATAATATTGATGGGTGACAAGAAGGAGGAGAGCTTATTTTTAAAGCTCTGTTCTGCTCTTTCAACATTAAACACCATTGAAGAGAATTTTAAAATATCATTAAAAGAAATTAAAAGAAATATATGTGTATAAGGTGAGAAAGAGGATTAACCGGCTCTGAACAAATCTGTCAGTGAAATCACCAAACTTCACTTTTTATCAGGAATCATAAGGAAGTGTGTAGATGTCATCAGCTTTTAGTGTATAATTGTAAAGTAGTGGTATTTAACCTAGAACATAGAAAGAAGACATAACAACTTTTTAAAACACTGAAATTTGGGTTGACTTAAGAAAGATGGCAGAGTAAGAAGCTCCTCCAGGCTCTTTTTCTCCTACAGAAATAACTTAAAAGATATATATATATGTGTCAGTATGCTGTATTGGTGTTTTTCTTTCTGGCTTACTTCACTCTGTATAATAGG
>SJYV01032117.1:6624-55399 GCA_006410875.1 Neotragus pygmaeus | reverse complement strand
GTGTGTGTGTGTGTGTGTGTGTGTGTGTGTGTGTGTGTGTGTTAGTCATTCAGATGTGTCTGACTCTGCAGTCCCATGGACTGTAGCCCACCAGGCTCCTCTGTCCATGGACTTCTCCAGGCAAGAGTACTGGAATGGGTAGCCATAGGGATCTTCCCAACCCAGGGATCAAACTCAGGTCTCCTGCATTTCAGGCAGATTTTTTACCATCTGACTCACCAGGGAAGCCCAAGGTATAGTATAAATTTAGTTAAACACAAAGACTAATATAACTATTTCACTTGTAGATTTTAAAAATAAAAGCATGATTATTATTGTAAATTTGCTTATGTTTGCTAATTTATTGTAAAAGGAATAGCTTTCCATTCTTTTAGAAGTGGAATAATTAAAAAGGGAAATGAATGAAAAATGCATCCCTTTCTTTATTTTTAAATTTTGTATTGGAGTATAATCCAGAGAAAACCATAATTTAAAAAGATACATGTATCCCAGTGTTCACTGCAGCACTGTTTAAAATGCATCCTTTTAGTTACCAATTGTAGACGTGACAATTAGCCAACTCTCAGAAATGTCTTTTTGTTACAGGGAATCCAGTACCAGAAATAACATGGCATAAAGATGGTCAGCTCCTGAAAGAAGATGACACTCATCATCTTATGTCTGGTGGCCGTTTTCTTCAAATTACGAATGCCCAGGTGTCACACACTGGAAGATACACATGTTTGGCATCTAATACAGCTGGTGACAAGAGCAAAAGTTTCAGTCTTAATGTGCTGGGTAGGTGTAAGCATTGCTTCAAATCTTCACGAATCAGCCATGGCAGCAAGTTCAATTCTCTTCTTTTATTGTTTAGTTAATATTTCTACCTGGACCAGAGCTTTTGTACATTTGCTTATTTTCCTTCATTAATTAATTTATACATTCACTCATTCCATTTGGCATACCTACCATTTCCAGGTACTGTGTTTTGTACTAAGCACAACTATGAATAAGATATACATTAAATAAACAGTAATAAAGGAAAAACAAAGACTGGTCAAAGAAAAGCAGGTTAACAATGAAAGGGGCTCAATGTGAGATATTTTATCATTTCTTTGGGGGATTCTGCCATTATTGGTAATTGTACATACTGGAATCTCTGTTGGTAACTAAGATGAAGAATAGATGTGAACAAGCTCCTGAAAATTTTATGCTTTCTCGTGAGTGATAATGAATTAATACAATCCCTTGTGAGGCTGAAGGGTTAAAACAGCATTAAAATGCTTTTATTTTAGAAATGTGTTTCCTCTGTCTTAAAACACCTCATCTCTTCTTCCCTTTGCTAACTTATATAGCAGTACTGGGAGCTGCTCCTACTGGGGTGAGCGACTGCTGTAGATTTTCTTTCCCTTCACATAACATGCTGCTCCTCTGTTTTTATGTGTGTTTATGTCGTTTGCTAACTCATTAATACCTAAAAAATCTTAGAGGGTACTACTGTGCAGTAAATTACCTGGAAATTGCAATTTTTGGTTTTTTACCATTTGATTAATGATTCTTTTTCCTAGGTAAATTCCCCCCCCCCCTTGAGATTAATGTGCAATGTGTAAATTCTATATTGAGCCAGTGATGAGCTGTGAAGATTTCTAGGTTAAAACATACACTGAGACCACAAGTGTACATTTTAAATCTCAAATGGCTTCCGTCTCATTTAACATAGATTAGTTGTACATTTGAATATCAAGCCCTCTGAATGCAAGAAAAACTATACAAGTGTGGGTTTTAAATCTCAAATGGCTTCCTTCTTATTTAACGCAGATCAATTGTACATTTTAATATCAGCCCCTTTGAATGCAAGAAAAACTATACCATGAAAATAAATGGCCTAAGAATGGTGAAATAACTGTATGTTCAGTTTCTGCAGCATTAAAGTTATACTTGTGTCTCAAAAATAATGTTAAAATAGAGTCCAGGTTTCTGCTCACATTAGAAATTTAAAGTGTACCACCTAAATATATTTCATTTGATTACTGATATCAAAACATGTTTCATTCTACTAAAACAAACTGACTATAATTGAGGATGCAAATTTTTTTTATTTCTTTACTTGTGTGTTATGATAGTTACTGGCTAGACTAGTGGAATAGCTAGTCTCATACAGGATACAGTCCTCAGGCAGCTTACAGTCTAGTTGAGTAGAAGAGACATGTTGGCCAGAAAAGCTAAGGCAGAATACTGGATAATGTATAAGTAAGTGTTAAATGAATACTATATATAAGTACTAATTATATAAAATATAAGCTCCCTAAGACAAAACTGTTTTTATCCTGATAAAATATTGCCCCAGCACCTGTTACCTGGGTCAATAGCAACGAGAATTCATGAGGCAGTTGTCCTGTAACAAACTCATCTTCCCTGCATGCCCATCAGTGTTTGAAAGTCAAATACCTGGCCGAGGATTTCCTCCCCTCTGCTGTGAAAGTGAAAAGAAAGTGAAATCGCTCAGTCGTGTCCGACTCTTTGCGACCTCATGGACTGTAGTCCACCAGGTTCCTCCGTCCATGGGATTCTCCAAGGCAAGAATACTGGAGTGGATTGCCATTTCCTTCTCCAGGGGAATCTTGCCAACTCAGGGATTGAACCCAGGTCCCCTTCATTGCGGGCAGACGCTTTAACCTCTGAGCCACCAGGGAAGCCAGTTGTCCTGTAACAAACTCATCTTCCCTGCATGCCCATCAGTGTTTGAAAGTCAAATACCTGGCCCCGGATTTCCTCCCCTCTGCTGTAGCCTGTTGCCTCTCTTAGAGCTCTAAATTCCTCATGACCCCTTCCTCCCACCACTGATTGACCTCTCAGTATTGGCTCATGTCCAGATTGTACCCCTGTCCTCTGGAAACTAGATTTCTAANGGATTTCCTCCCCTCTGCTGTAGCCTGTTGCCTCTCTTAGAGCTCTAAATTCCTCATGACCCCTTCCTCCCACCACTGATTGACCTCTCAGTATTGGCTCATGTCCAGATTGTACCCCTGTCCTCTGGAAACTAGATTTCTAACTCTTTCCAGCTCCTTGCAGTAATTGAACTCTGACTCTTCCCAGGAGACATCAGCTCCCTGGGGATTCTCTTCAGTGGAGATCACTTATTCTTTATCACAGGCATCTCAAGTTATATTATCTGACTATATTCCTTCCTCCACTTCCTACTCGCTTTTTGGTTACTTATTTCTTGCCATTCTCATTCATTCATTGAAAACGAGGGATCTGAATCAAAGTCTTTTCACCAACTTCATATAAAGTTAAGGCTATTTAAGCATGTATATTTGCAAGTTCCAGTCTACCCAGGCATGATTCAGAGTTTTTACCCTTTCTTTTCCCAGAGGGTGAATTATCCTTTTTGTTCACAGTTATTGCTTCTGCCCTTCATCCTGTATCTTGTCTCCCTTCTTTGGTCTGTCAGTCATACCCACTGTCTGCCTTACCTCAAGCTTCATCTTCTGTTGCCTCCATCACTTCATATAGTCAACACTCTGTCTATACATCTTATCCCACTAAAAACAAGCTTCTGCCCACACCATTCTTGATACTACTGTTGTAAGCCTGCCCGTTGTTAAANTATATATATATATATATATTTTCCTGTAACGCTATATGGAAAAACACAAATGAACATTTTGGTCAACTGAAAAATTTATACATATATATATATGAAAGCTATGGTTTTTCCAGTAGTCATGTACAGATGTGAGAGCTGGACCATAAAGAAGGCTGAGTGCCAAAGAGTTGATGCTTTCAAACTGTGGAGCTAAAGAAGACTCTTGAGAGTCCCTTGGACTGCAAGGAGATCAAACCAGTCACTCCTAAGGGAAATCAACCCTGAATATTAGTCGGAAGGACTGATGCTGAAGTTGAAGCTCCAATCCTTTGGCTACTTGATGGGAAGAGCCAGCTCATTGGAAAAGGCCCTGATGCTGGGAAAGATTGAAGGCAAAAGGAGAAGAGGGTGGCAGAGAATGAGATGGTTAGACAGCATCACCAACTCATGGACCTGAATTTAAGCAATCTCCTGGGAGATAGTGGCAGACAGGGGAGCCTGGCATGCTGTAGTCCATGGGGTCACAGAGAGTCGAACATGACTTAGTGACTGAACAACGAGGAACAACAATAAATATGAGCAGGGTCACATAGCTCTACTCCATAAATGAAGCGAAACAACAGCACATCACCCAGGGAGGACCTGGAAGCAAAGAAGAGGCAAAAGGTTCCAAGTACAGATCAAGAATCACAGATACAAAATGACCTGTGTAGCCCATGGCGAGAAGCTCTCAGTTGAGAACCAGGGGTGTTTCAAAGAAAGTCCCTTTTTTCTTTTTCTTTTTTGATTTGGCCTCTTCATTGCAGCCTGCGGGCTTTCTCTAGTTGTGACACCGGGCTTCTCTTGTTTCGGTGCCCAGGCTCTAGAGTACACAGCTTCAGTAATTGTGGCATGTAGGCTTAATTACTCTGTGGCATGTGGGATCTTAGTTCCCCGACCAGGGATCAAACCTGCATTCCCTGCACTAGCAGGCAGATTCTTAACCAGTGGACCACCAGGGAGGTCCCTAAAGCCAAGTCCATTTTTTAAAGCACCTGTATCTTGTACCTAGATCTTCCTCTCTGGGGAAAAAAATCACACTTGAGAATAAAGTTTGTTTCACAGGTTAGCCCGAGTTCAGTTGATATTTTTATTCTGGCAATACTGACCTTAGGGTTAAAAATAACATTCCTTTCCTCCCCTGCCCCGTCCCCAGAGCCCTCTACAGGGAAACGGGAGAGAGGCGAGGCGTATAGGAATAGAGAGCATGGGCAGCCTGCCCCAACCCTGCCTCTTGTTCTTCCTTGTGGCTGGAAGAGCTCCTTGGAATCTGCAGAACCCAACAACCTTGGCAGGATTCAGTAACTTGATCAGGGTTTTATTATTTCTACTTCCTGGTGACACAGGGAGCTCTGAAAGTAAGTTGAGCCAATCTCCTGCAAGGTGACNTCTTGTTCTTCCTTGTGGCTGGAAGAGCTCCTTGGAATCTGCAGAACCCAACAACCTTGGCAGGATTCAGTAACTTGATCAGGGTTTTATTATTTCTACTTCCTGGTGACACAGGGAGCTCTGAAAGTAAGTTGAGCCAATCTCTTGCAAGGTGACGTGAAGGGCAGCTGTCTGGTGTGTGGTGGTTCTCACCTCCCCATGACTTAACCTCTTGGGCTCCACTGGACTTGTTTTTGGCGTTGAACTTGAGGTGGAGAGAACACGGACTTCTTGGCACTTGGCAAATGGGCAATGGAGCCTAGGTGGGTGGAAAGTAGCCTGAGTTCTTCTAGTCCAGCCCCACCTCTAACTAGCCAGCTGTGTAATCTCAGGCAAGTCACAGGACCCTTTGAGCCTCTGTTTTCTTATCCATTGTGAGAATCTTAGAAGCTGCCTTATAAAACGGTTGTAAGGCTGTTAAAAGCCATTCCTCCTCCAGGGGATTTTGCTGACCCGGGGATCAAACCCGTGTCTCCCACATTGGGAGGCAGATTCTTCACCTGCTGAGCCACTGGGAAAGACCATTTCCAACAATGCTGTTATACAAATATAGGCAGGTCGAACGGGGTCAGGTGCTGGCACTATGGCGGCAGTTAGAGATGCCCACAGCCCCTGCTTGGGTTCATGCGTCCAGAGGTGAAAATCTAAAGGGGCGACAGGCTTCAAGGCCATGGGTAAATAATATTTCCTTGATGGCCCTTAGTCACTTAACTGAGAAATCAAGAAGTAGCAGGTGGGCATGTTATAAATACAGCAGAAGATGGCCAGAAAGAAAATCAGAGGGGGTTGAAGCAATCACCTTGGAAATCAGAACCCTGGAGCAGGGAGAGGACATGGGGACAGTTATATTATTGTATTTATTAGTTATTTCATTTATTTATTTTTTGGCCGTTCCCCATGGCATGAGGAATCTTAGTTCTCTGATCAGGGATTGAACCCATATTTCCTGCAGAAGAAGTAGGGAGCCAGGGAAGTCCTGGAGACGACTGTGTTTTGATATAAGTGAAGTCACTCAGTCGTGTTCGACTCTTTGCGACCCCATGGACTGTAGCCCACCAGGCTCCTCTGTCCATGGGATTCTCCAGGCAAGAATACTGGAGTGGGTTGCCATTTCCTTCTCCAGAGGATCTTCCTGACACATGGATTGAACCCAGGTCTCCTGCATTGCAGGCAGACGCTTTAAAAGCCTCCTTATTTCACTGAAACATTTGCATGTTACTCAGTAAAAATAAAAAAATTAAAGAGAAAACTTAGAATCAAATGAGACATCCTATTGAGAATTTGAAAACACAATGCAGTATTTGTTGAGCAGTAATTATAGGCCAGGCTTTTGGAGCTATCTGTTAGGAATGAGAGATAAAAAAGCTATAGTCATTGCTCTTAAGAGGCTCACGAAGCAACAGAGGGAACAGAGAGTACATTGAGAAAGTATGTAAGAAATGAGTGTAAGTTGATGCAATCACGTGTTATTGTGTGGAAGACAGGACACAGAGCCTAGGGCGTGTTCTGTTTGAGGGGACACTTCAGTCCACAGTGATGCCTAAACTTTTGCTCCTCTTCCTTCACAAGTTTTCTGAATTATTTTTCCTTTTACTAAAGCAATGCGTGCTCCTTACTAAAAAAGCAGAAAATGAATTTCAGCACAAAAGAATGGGAACTTGTGATTATACTTTCTCAAAGAACCTACTGTTGACCCGCGAGGACATGAACATCCAGATCCCTTTTCTTTGCCTATTATACTCACAAATGTAGCTGTGTAATATTCTGGAATGTTATTTGGCTGTTTTCCTCCCTGTGTTTTCTCCCTTTCCCATTGGTGCCTGCCTCCCACCCACCACCAGCAGCTAATGGTCAGCTCCACGTTCATTGCCCCCACGGACACACGTGCAGACAAGAGCTGGAAAATAAAGAATACCCTGCAAGACCTTCTGGCTTTTCCCCTCCAAATATCTAAGCCCTCAAATGGGGAGAAGATTTGGGGAAATAGGTAAAATATCTTGGAGAGGGACCTTTCTAGTTCCTATGCCATCATCCCCTCCCTAGAAATATTTACTCTGGGAGGAGGAATGAAAGGAGGCAGGAGAGAAGGGAGGGCTCTAAGGGCCCAAGATTAGAGGGCTCCTACTTCCCGGTAGCGTTACAAGGGTCTCTTAAGACCCTTGGAAGGAAGTGACTGCGTGTAGAAACTGGGAAGATAGAAACCACACCCCAGAACATTCTCACACCTAAACCAGGTGACACGGAAGAGCCGAGAGGTCGTAATGATGGATATCTTGCAGCAGCTGATGGCTAAGCATCAGCTGCCCTCTCCCGGCCCTTGGCACCCTATCAGACATCCCGGAGCCCTTGATGCCCTCCTGGGGATGGGGTAGAGGAGTAGGAATGGTGAGGTTAAGTTTTTCTGATTCTAGCCAGGGGTCCAGAATCAGAAACCAGAAGGTTATAGAAAACACAGTTTGGTTCTTACACCAAAGCAAAATACAATACCAAAGAGAAACCGGGGGACTTCGCTGGTGGTCTAGTAGCTAAGACTCTGCATCCCCAATGCAGGGGGCCCAAGTTCAATACCTGGTCAGAGAACTAGATCTCCCACGACTAAGGCCCAGCACAGCCAACTAAATATATAAAATATTCATAGCAATAACCAAAACAAGAAAACAGAATCCATAGGTCTGATTCCCAGCTCACTCATGATCATCTCTGAAGCCAAAACAAAGATGCATAGCATCTTCTAGGATAAATTTATTCCAGACTAGGGAAGCCAAGCAGATAGAGACCTGGGCTTTACACATCAGAGAGCAAATTGGAGACTGGCACCAAAACTTTTGTCGGTTTGGTGCACTTGTGTTTGTCTTGAAATGATATGAGAGGGAGACCAATAACCTAGGTTTGAAATCATAGAATTGTCTTAAAATCCTTATCACCACTGCCCCCACCATCATATCTGTCACCAAATCCAGCTGATTTAACTTATTCTCAGTCTTTTATTTTTGGTCCTGCTGTCATCATAACCTCCTTGCCCCCAGCACCAAGGACTCTGTCTTAAACCACCACCTTGGCCCTCTAACCTGTCTCTTTAAAACTTTCTGTGCCCCAAGGAGTTCCCTGGCAGTTCAGTGGTTAGGACTCATCACTTTCACTGCCCAGACCAGGATTCAGTCCGGATCAGGGAACTAAGATCCTGTAAGCCATGTAGCACCGCCTAAAAACGAACAAACAAATAAAAACTCTGTAGATGTACCTGGTAAACCAGGTAGATGTGCCTGGCCATCTACCCAACCTACAATCTATTGACAGAGTAACCTCTGTAAAGCAGGCTACTCCCTTACTCTAAAATTTCTTAAAAAAAAAACAAACCAGAAAATTTATTAATAATTTTCTGCTGCACCGGGTCTTAGTTTCAACGTGTGGGATCTTCAATTTTAGTTGTGGTATGTGGGATCTAGTTCCTGGACCAAGGATGGAATCCAGGACCCCTGCACTGGGAGTCTGGAATCTGAACCACTGGACCGCCAGGGAAGTCCTAAAATTCTTAATAGCTACAGAACAAGTTATTTAAGGTCACATTCATTCTTTTATCAGTAAGTGTTGACACTGTGTTACATACGTACAGTGTCTGAGACCTGTTCAAGTTACTGGAGAAATGGAGACTAATAAGACAGTTCCTACCCACAAAAAATTCATAGTCTGGCAGAAAAAGACACATTTAGGATTTATGACATCAGGATGGATGTGATGGAGAGACGTGGAGGGTGGTGCGATGCTGGGACACTGGGGCCAGCCTGTCTGGGTTTGAACATCAGCGACAGGGGTGACCTTGGACAAGAGATCTAATCTCTCTCATCTATAAAGGAGTTGATGATGATAATAGTATCTACTCTCTGGCTCGAAATGTGATTAGTAATCATAACTCCGAGACCAGTGCCTAGTACACAGTGAACACTTTATCAGTGCTTATTTAAATGACCCATCTGTCAGTCTCCCATTCCTGAAATCATCCTTCGCTCCTTTCTGCACCACTGCTTACGCTACTTCCTCCTTGCTTACGGTGTTCCTGCTTGCTGACACGTCACACAGCCGTCAGGCACCTTGCAGATGCTCCCTTCCCCACCGTGTTCTCCTTTGCCTCCCGCCCCCATCTGCCTGGTTTAGATGACCCTTTTCTGTGTGCTCTGGTAGCATCTGTCTCATCTGACTTTACTGAGGACATTTACCGCTGCTGATACCATCACCCGTGTTCTTTTGCTTTCTGTATGTCTCTCTCCTCCTTTGGACTTTAAAAAAATTCCATTTATTTCTTTATTTTTGGCTGCGCTGGGTCTTCATTGCTACGCCCAGGCTTTCTGTAGTCGTGGTGAGAGAGGTTATCCTCTGGTCACGATGTGTAGGCTTCTCATTGCCGTGGCTTCTCTTGTTGCAGAGCACGGGCTCTAGGCACACGAGCTTGGTACTTGTGGTGCATGGACTTAGCTGCCCCACGGCATATGTGATTTTCCTGGACCAACCAGGGATCAAACGCGGGTCCCCTGCACTGCCAGGCAGATTCTTAACCACTGGACCACCAGAGAAGTCCTCCCTTGAACTTTAAACCTCTTAAGAGTCAACACATAGGAGGCAGTGAAGAAGCATGGGATTTGGAGCTCAAATTCTCTAAATTCAAATATCCGTTTTGCTACTTCCTGGTTCCATGGAATTCCCCTTAACATTTATGAGCCTCATAATCATTTTTCGTGAAAGAATAAAAATACTAATCTTGAACTGCACCTGGGAAGATCAGAAATAACACGTGGAGGGGCTTTCCCGGTGGTCCAGTGTGGCTAAGACCTCAAGCTCCCAATGCAAGAGGCTTAGGTTTGATCCCTGCTCAGGGAACTAGATCCTGAATGGTGTAACAAAGACCCAGTGAAGCCAAATAAATAAAATTAAAAACAAATAAATATCTTTTAAAAAGAAGAAGAAAGGAACACATGGAAAGGCCCCCGGAGCACAGATTAAGATCTGAAAATCTTCTCTGACTCTCAAATGGCCATGGCAAGCCACAAAGTGTAAGCATCAAGGCGGTCAGTTCAGTTAAGTCTCTCAATCGTGTCCGACTCTTTACGACCCCATGGCCTGCAGCACGCCAGGCCTCCTTGTCCATCACCAACTCTCGGACTTTACTCAACTCATGTCCATCTCAGTGATGCCATCCAGCCATCTCATCCTCTGTCGTCCCCTTCTTCTGCCTTCAATCTTTCCCAGCGTCAGGGTCATTTCCAGTGAGTCAGTTCTTCGCATCACGTGGCCAAAGGATTGGAGTTTCAGCTTCAGCGTCAGCATTCAGCCATGCGATGCTGACCTTCACAAACCGCGGGATCTGTGGCGTGTTCTGCACTGTGTGCCTCCCTTCCCTGTCTGATTTTGCTCCCACCCTCTGCCCAGGCAGCTCTGCAGGAAAGAGAGGGCATGACCAGTCAAACTGCAAAACTGCCCATCACTTTCGCCTCTCCCCCTCTCTCTCCTCTCCTTCAGAATATCTCTTGATTTCCCCCTTCTTGCTGTTCCACTGTCTCTTAGTCCAGATCCTTCTCACCTTGAGTTTTAATGGCTAAAGGTGGCCCCAGCCCCTCCCTTCACACCAGGATAATCTGCCTGCGGAGTCGTCCAACTCCCTTGGGTGCCACTGCTGGTCAACCCAAAGTGGCAACTCCCTCCTCCTAAACCACCCTGTTCACTTCTGGCCAACTCATCGTCTTAAAATAGTGCCGTCACGAGGCGAGGCTGCCTCCCTGGCTGAAAGCCTTTTGCAGTAGCGCTGGGTCCCACCTTCCTAAATGCCCTTTCTCTGCTCCCCAGAGGAAGCCTCCACTTCCCTGAGGTGGATTCACTCTCGGGTCAGCAGAGAGGACACTAATTTAGGACTTAGGCTGGCGCCTTTGTTCATCCTTTGCTCACCACACATCTTTCCCCAGGCACTCACACAAGCCCTCTCTGTCTCCTAGAGGCCATCTTCTCTTTGAACCTTTCAACAGACACAAAATCTCCTCCGGGGACCACTTTTGTTATGGCATCCACTGTCTCTACTCTCTTGGGATGTAATAATATAAACAGTTTATCCAGACATCTCAGTATGTGGCCTATTTCCTGTCCCTTAAAATTGTGGGCAGATTCAATAACTTTACAGTCACTTTCAAACTCAGGACCATCTAAAATGCATGTGCATCAAATAAGAGAGCGTCGAAAGATACGGAACAAGAGTTGACAAAACCAAAGGGAGAAATGTTGTTGTTTAGTCACTAAGTTGAGTCCAACCCCTGGCTATCTCTTCTATGGTCCTCTGTCCATGGGATTTTGGAGGCCAGAATACTGGATTGTTGCCATTTCCATCTCCAGGGCATCTTCCCGACCTAGGGATTGAACCCAAATCTCCCGCTTGGCAGGCAGATTCTTTACCACTGAGCCACCAGGGAAACCCGAAAGAAGAAATAGAAAAATTCAAAACTGTTTTGGAAATAACGCAATAACTTTTCTTCCGAAACTAAACGTAGGGGCTTCCCTGGCGGTCCAGGCGGGCCATGCTCTCAATGCAGGGGCCCTGGGTTTGATCCCTGGTCAGGGAGCTAGATCTCATATGCCACAACTAAAAAGATCCTTCAAGCTGCAACTTAGACCTCGTACAGCCAAATAAACAAAAGTATAAAAAAATAAAGTTGAATATATGCTTTCCTTATAACACAGCAATCCCACATCTAGATATTGACCCAAGAGAAATAAAACTATGTACACAAAAAAGGCTTGTACAACAATGTTCACGGCAGGCTTACTCATAACTCATCATAGCCAGAACTGGAAACTACCCAAACGTCCATCAAAAAGAGAATGAGTAAATAATGTGTGGCGTATTCATGCAATGAAATGCTTTATAAACTTTAGAGGATCCTCAGGTTCACCAGTATCCCGAGAAATGCAAATTAAAAAGAGAAACATGCTTTTACTTATCAGATGATTAAACTTGAAAACCATTCACAAGATTCAGTGTTGCCACAGAGGTTGAAGAGAGAGTTAAGTTTCACACCTGTTTGTGTAGCCTTTTCTGAGGATGACTTGATGCTGTCCATTGACTTTTTTAAAAGATTTTTTTATGTACATTATTCTAAAGTGTTTATTGAATTTATTATGATATTGTTTCTGGTTTTTATATTTTTGGTTTTTTTGGCTGCAAGGCATGTGGGATTCTAGCTCCCTGAGCAAGGATCGAACCTGCACCCCCCCAACATTGGAAGGCAAAATTTTAACCCCTGGACCACCAGAGAAGTCCTTCCATTGACATTTAGTGTGAACATATTCATTATCTTGGCATTTCCACTTGTAGAAATCTACCTGCAGAAATACATAAGTGTCCAAAGGTTTGTGAAAAATGAGTGGCAAACCAAGTGCCCGTAGAGGGGGTTGGCTAAGCTATATCCATTCTATAGAAGCTATGCAGCCATGGAAAGGTAGGGAATAGACCTGTGTGTGCCAACATGGAAGGAGGTCCGTGATACAGTTGATTAAAAAAGTCAACCAGTGTGTATAGTGTGATGCCTATCAGTCTGTCTGTCTGTCCATCCATCCATCCACCTGTCTATTTATCTACCTCCCTATCACCTACCTTTGTTGTTTAATGCTGTTTTTTTTGTTTGTTTTGTTTAATGCTGTTTAGTTGCTAAGTCATACCTAACTCTTTGAGACCTGATGAACTATAGCCTGTCAAGTTCCTCTGTCCATGGGATTTCCCAGGCAAGAATACTGGAGTGGGTAGCCATTTCCTTCTCCAGGGGATCTTCCTGACCCAGGAGTTGAACCCATGTCTCCTGCATTGGCAGGTGAATTCTTTACTGCTGAGTATCACCTACCTATCTACCAACTTATCCATCTGTTGTAAGGGCTTGTCTAACACAAGTTAAAGAGCACAGATTATGGAACCAAAATGTCTGGGTTTGATTGCTGGCCCTGCAACTGCCAGCAGCATGAACTTGGATCATTCATCTAAACTTTCTGTGTCTCACGCATAAAGCATTTAGAATAGTGCCCGGCATATACTGAGTACTATAGAAGCATTAGCTACAATAGCATAGTAATTATTTCTACACCAAAGTGTTAAGGGTGGTTACCCATGGAGACTGGGTAGTGATGGGGTATCATAGAGAGAGCTTTATTCTTGCTTTGCCTTGGTGTATTTTTAAAAACTTCATGAGGGTATGTTTTATTTTCAAATTCTAAGAGTAGTGAGACAAAATCATTCAAAATACACTGAACCTGGAAAGGTAGAGATCTCTCCCTGTAGGAGATGTGTTTATCAGAAAAATGGCCTAGAGTGTCCTTTTAAAGGATTCACTTGGGACCCAGAATTTCAGCTGGTAAAATCTCATTTTACTGACAAACATCTCAGAGACTGTATGATCTAGAAATCGATGGGAGACTTCCCTGGTGGTCCAATGGCTAAAACTCCAAGTTCCCAATGTAAGGGACCCAGGTTTGATCCCTGGTCAGGGAACAGTAAAGAATCTAACTGAAGTGCAGGAGATCCAGGTTTGATCCCTGAGTTGGGAAGATACCCAGCAGAAGGAAATAGCAACCTACTCCAGCATCCTTGCCTGGAGAATTCCATGGACAGAGGAGGCAGGTGGGCTATAGTCCATGAGGTGACAAAGGGTTGGAGATGACTGAGTGACTAACACTTTCACTTTCAGGCAACTAGATCCCACATGCCTCAATTAAATCTCTCATGTGCTGCCACTAAGACTCGGTGCAGCCAAATAAATGAACACTTTATTTTTTTAAGAAATATATATATAAAGAAATTAATGGAATTCATGGGATAAATCATTTGCTTTAGTACACAGAGAATGATGTGTAATGAACCCCCAAGCTGAGGTTATTACTCACAGACCTAAAGGGGAAAATAGTTTTCCACCTATGCCTTCTGGAGACCAGACCAAAATTCTCCAACTCCTGCCTCTGCCTCCTCTGTGTATAAGCCCCACGGCTCCCATTTTCCTGTTATACCTCCTCCATGTCCCCTGAGTCTCCCCTTCCGGCTTCATAGCCCGTGATTCCTGACAACCTTTGTGACCCCTGACACCGCCTGTCACCTCCGAGGTGTCTCAGAAGTTCCCCATCCTCCCCGGGCTCTCATTTTCCAGTTTCTTCTAATAAACCACAGGGAACTTGGAAAGGGCAGACTCTTACCTGCTAGGCTTTGTGTTAGGTTCCTTAATAAAGGAAGGCAAGGTGAAGAGGAGGAAGATGATGACCACAGCCAAAAGCAAAGGCCCCTGGACAGTCTGGTCCAGATGACAGAGTCTCCTGGGGCAAGGTCTCATGTTGGTGGGTCTGGCCTTGCAGGGAATTTCTGCATGTCCTGGGGCTCTGATGTAGACGGCACACAATTTAACTGCTCAGATCTCTTGGTCAGGGTGTGCACCCTGTTGTCTTAAAAACGAGCCACTGGTGAACGCAGAGTCTTTCAGAGTGTGCCAGGGAAGGGAGCCGCCTCCTCTGCCTTATGAAGGCTTAGAGGCTGGCGTGGCTTGAAGGAAGAGGAACTCCTTCTGTGCAAACAAGTTCACCTTCTTTTCCTGCTGTCTCTGAAGCCAGTTTCTGAATGTGGAACTTTAATGAGAAACACACATGTTACATGGAACCTTACTTTCATCAGGTCGCAAACCCTGGGGGACCCTGGACAAGTACCTGGGTTGGAAGGGCCTTGCACAGCCTCCATCTTCAATGTGAGTTTTACAAGAAAAACATAGGGTACTCATTCAGGTTTGATACCCCCTAGCCATCTTCCTCTGAGGACAGGAGCTCTCGGAACATCTTGTTTCCTGAGTTATTTTGAAGGGTGGCTCTCAGTCTTGGGTGCCCGTTAGAATCACCTGGGAAGCGTTAAAACATCCTGATGCTCAGGCTACACCTCGACGAGTCAAGCCTGAATCTCCGAGGAGAGCTAATTTCCACGCATGGGTATTCTTTGCCCAGGTGATTCCGATGTGTGGCCACGTTGAGAACCACTGATGTGCAGCGGTTCTGTTCAGTCTTCACTGCTTCTCACGCAACGCGGTGAGCTTCGCATGCATGAATGCATCCCTCGAAGCCACCCCAGGAGCGGAACACTGTATTATCCACATTGTTTTATGGTCGAGGAAACTGCCTCTGTGCAGGGGCAGCTTGCCCAAGATCACGGAGTGAGCCACTGGCTTGGGGGACTGGATCCAACTGACCCATGGACTGTATACTTACTGCACAGCAGTGTCTCTGAGCCTTGATATGAAAAGCACAAAAACACAGGACACTTGGGGGAAAAGGTACAACTCAGAGGAATAATATCAAGATCAGTGGTAGAAAAGTGAGAAAATTCAGAGATGCCGCCCTTTCTAAAGTATTGTGGATTTTCCGTTTTTAAAATGATTGCTGGCAGTAGGATCGAACCATGCTGTTGAAGTGGGAGAGGTGGAGCTTGGAACAACAGGGCTTTGAAGAACTTGGGACCCAGGCTCCCTGCTTAGTCATCACAGTGTGCACCCCCTGAATGCACAGCGTCCAATTCTTCACCTAAAGTTCTTGGTTTTCACCCAG
This sequence comes from Neotragus pygmaeus, assembly GCA_006410875.1. Lineage (NCBI taxonomy): Eukaryota > Metazoa > Chordata > Mammalia > Artiodactyla > Bovidae > Neotragus > Neotragus pygmaeus. The sequence continues at coordinate 39,768 of SJYV01032117.1, read as the reverse complement.
GTGATGTGCCAACAGATGCTTGGATGGCCTTCCCCAGGGAGGATGAAAAGGTACAAACATGATACTGTAGCTCGTTGTACTATTCCAGTGGATGGACTGGAAGCAAGGAGAGAAAACTCGCTCAGTACTGGTCCTGTGTCTTGTCTCTCTCTGTCTCTGCGCACCTCACCTGTAAGTGTTCAAACACCGACTCCATAATAAACGTGTTCTTTATAGACCCATGTCCACTCACAGCTCTTCGCCTTACCTGACACTTGGCCCCTGGCTTCACCTGTGCACTTGGCACACCCAGTCCCCTGACATCCTGGTGCCTGTTTTCGAGGCCAGGCAAATGCCCTGCACAGTGGGAAGGGGCTTTCTTACCCACCGAGTGGATTTGCCTAAATGCAGTCTCTTTCACCTCACCTCGTGTTTTGCAGAAGGCACTGGCTATCGGTGTTCTTTCAGGCTTCCCCAGAGCGTGGAGATCTAGTTGAGTTCCTGGGCACCAGCTGAGCTACTGTATACAGCCTGTCCCTCTCACCACCTTTGGGGTGGGTTGAATCTAGAGTTCTCAAAGCCAGTTGGTAGGGGCGGGTTCATTCAGCGTTCTCACTTCCTGGTTCTCAGATTCCAGTCCAGTGCACTTCTCTGTGTGTGCCTGGGCCCAAGGGGAGATGCAGAGAAGTATGAATTTTCACGGAAACTGGCTTGCCAAAAGTTTTTCAAATATCACGATGTTTGTGCTCAGCAAAGTCCCCTTTTTCTCTCCTATTTAAGCAAAGGTTTTTGACATTAATCTTTATACACCAGCACATAGGATGTGTGGGACCTCACATGCAGATATGACTTGTTAAAAGATTATTTTCAGGGCTTCCCTGGTGGCTCAATGGTAGAGAATCCACCTGCCAATGCAGGAGGTCCCTGATATTGGAAGACCCCCCATGCTGCAGAGCAGCTAGCCCCTGTGCCACAACGATTAAGCCTGTGCTCTAGAGCCCAGGAGCCGCAACCACTGAGCCATGCGTCACAGCTGCTGAAGCCCGAGTGCCCTGAGCCCATGCCCCGCAACAAGAGAAGCCACCACAATGAGAAGCCTGCCCATTGCAACTAGAGAGGGGCCCCTGCTCGCCACAGCTAGAGAAAAGCCTTTGCAGCAATGAAGACCTAGTACAGCCAAAAATAAGTAAAAAATTGTAAAAGATTATTTTCAAAGCAGAAATAGATGTGCAGACATAGAGAACAAACATATAGACACCAAGAGGGGAAAGTGGGAGTGGGATAAGTTGGGAGATTGGAATTGACATATCTACACTACTATAAATAAAACAGATAATTAATTAGAGCCTTCGGGTACAGCACAGGGGGAGAAAGAAGATACGATCTGTTTGTAGGACATTACTAACTTTAAAAATACATTCCAGTATATATTAGGTGCAGAAAAATACTATTTGATTCCACTTATACAAGGGACTTGGAATAGTCAAATTCATAGTGCCAGAAAGGCTTCCCTGATGGCCCAGAAGGTAGAGAATCTGCCTGCCATGCTGGAGACCTGGGTTCGATCCCTGGGTCCAGAAGATGGCCTGGGAAAGAGAATGGTGACCCACTCCAGTATTCTGGCCTGGAGAATTTCATGGACAGAGTAACACTTTCACTTTAGTACCGGAAAGTACATTGATAGTTGTCAGGGCCAGGAGGTAGGGGGTAGGGAGAAGGGGAAGTAGGGAATTATATTTAGTGGGGATAGAGTTTCAGTTTAAGAAGGTGAAAAATCTGGGAGATGGAAGATGGTGGGAGTTTCATAACAATGTGAATGTATTTAGTGCCACTAAAGTATACAGTTAAATATGCTGAAAATAGTATGCTTTATATTATGTGAAAGTGAAAGTCACTCAGTCGTGTCCAGCTCTTTGTGACCCCATGGACTATACAGCCCATGGAATTCTCCAGGCCAGAGTACTGGAGTGAGTAGCCCCTCCCTTCTCCAGTGGATCTTCCTGACCCAGGAATTGAACTGAGGTCTCCTGCATTGCAGGCAGATTCTTTACTGACTGAGCTATCAGGGAAGCCCATATTATGTGACTTTTTCCACACACACACACACACACACACACAAAACATTAAAAAAGATTGTTTTCAGCAAGAGGCAAAATCATAACTCTCTTATGGATACGAAACATGAGAATGTGTTATAGACGTTATTCCACTCAGGAGAAAACCAGGCAGATGTAATAACTAATTCAAAACAGAAGTGCAGAGGCACACACGCATACAGAGCGAGGACTGTGAAAATGAATTAAACGGCACAAAACGGGTTTTCCTGTAGGCAGGAGGGAGGTCACAGCCAGGGCATAATTTGCATGGTTATCAATAGCCCACAATCCACAGATTGTAAAGTTGTTCAGAGATGACGCAAAACTCAAGTCATCTAACTTGGAGGGGTGTCCTCTAGAGAGCACATGCGTTTCCACGGAAGCACAACCGTTTTCAAGAGTGAGTGTGCATCTCAAAGCCAGTGCACGGGGACAACCCTGAGGGATGGGATGGGGAGGGAGGTAGGAGAGCGGTTCAGGCTGGGGGACACACGCACACCCATGGCTGATTCATGTCAATGTATGGCAAAAACCACCACAATACTGTAAAGTAATTAGCCTCTAATTAAAATAAATAATTTAATTTTTTAAAATACATAAAAAAGAAAAACAAGGAAAATAAAAAAGAGTGAGTGTGCATAAGAACCACTCCAGGATTGGAATTCTTAAAAAGAAATTTGATATTTATTAATTTGTTCGTGGCTGCACTGGTCTTCGCTGCAGGGCAGGCTTTCTTTAGTTGCAGCGAGCAGGGGCCGCTCTCGAGTTGAGGTACTCCGGCTGCTCACTGGGTTGACTTCTCTTGCTGCAGAGCGAAGGCGCTAGGGCTCGCAGGCTTCGGGAGTTGTGGCACGTGGACTCGATAGTTGCGGCTCCTGGGTTCTAGAGTGCAGCCTCAGTATGTGCGGTGCAGCTGCTGTGTGATGCTCCGTGGCATGTGGAATCTTCCCGGATCAGGGATCGAATCCGTGTCTCCTGTCTTGGCAGGCAGATTCTCAATGACAGAACCACCAGGGGAATCCTGGAATTTTTTTTTTTCTTTTCTTTTTTTGGCCACACTGTGCGGCATGTGGGATCTTAGCTCCCCAGCTAGGATTCGAACCCTGTAGTGGAAGCACAGTCTTAACCCCTTAACCATCAGGGAAGTCCCAGGATTGGAATTCTTGAAAAATGTCAGTCATTGGATGCCCTCTGCTGTAAGATACACTTTATGATTTAGAGGAAGCTGGATTGAGTGGAAAGAGGTTCAACTCTCTAGAAGTCACCTTGTCAGAGATGGTGGAAAACTGCCCTCAATGTTCCTGTTATATGTCCTATCTTCTCTAATTCTGTTTTCTGTACCAGGTCCATCCCTAACTTTTTTTTTTTAAACAGCCTGAGATATAACTTATTTACTATATAGCTCACCCATTTAAGTGCACAATTCGATCGATTTTAGTATAGAGTTGTGCAACCATACCATAATCTAATTTTGAAGCATTTTCATCATGCGCACAAGAAACTATTCTCATGAATAGTGACCCCTCCCCCTACTCTCTTCCCTCCCCTCCCAGCTGGAGGCCACAACTAATCTATGTTAAGTCTTTGCAGATTGGCCTATTCTGGACATTACATGTAAATGAGATCATAGCATGTGCATGCGTGCTAAGCTGCTTCAGTCGTGTCCGATTCTTTGTGACCCTGTGGACTGTAACCTGCCAGGTTCCTCTGTCCATGGGCTTCTCCAGGCAAAAGTACTGGAGTAGGTTGCCATGCCCTCCTCCAGGGGATCTTTCCGACCCAGGGATCAAACCCACGTCTTGCAGGCAGATTCTTTACCACTGAGCCGCAGGAAAGCCCGAGATAGTATCAGATCATAGGGTCTCTTGTGTCTGTCTTCTATCACTTAGTATGTTTTCAAGTTTTACCCACATGGTAGCAGGAGTCAATGAGTCATTCCTTTTTATTCCTGAATAATAATACTCCCTTGTATGGAGACACTGCATGTTGTTTTTCCATTTGTCAGTTCATGAACATTTGGGGGTTTTTTTCCTCCCCACTTTTTGGCTATTATGAATAATGCAGCTCTGAACATTCAATGTGTAAGTTTTTGTGTGGTTATATGGTTTTGCTTTTCTTGGATAGATACATTGGAGTATGTCAACTGAGTCGTATGTCAACTATGTGTTTATTTCATTTTGTTTTATTTTTAATATTTATTTATTTATTTGGCTGTGCCGGGTCTTAGCTGCAGCACGTATGATCTTGGATTTTCATTGCGACATGCAAGGTCTCGTTCCTTGACCACGAACCTTGCATTTGGGAGTGCGGACTCTCAGCCACTGGACCACCAGAAAACTCCCTATTTATTTAATTCTTAACTAATTTTGTTTCCTGATTTGTGTAGAGTGTGCCTCTTCTGATGTCTCTGCTCAGATTCTTTTCTCCCTTAGATTTCTTTTGGGGGATACACACTGCTTTATTTACTTATTTATTCTTGGCTGTGCTGGGTTGTCATTGCTAAAAAATTGTTTTTTCCTAAAACATTAAAACAAAATATTTTAACCTGACTCCCCGTGTCCTGCTCAGGGAAGATCCACGTGCCATGGGGCCACTGAGCCCTCAAGCCAGAACTGCTGGGTCCACACGACCTAGAGCCGTGCTCTGCTGTAAGAGAAGCCGAAGCCCTGCAACCAGAGAGCAGCCCCTGCTCATTGCGACTAAAGAAAGACTGTGTGTCGTGACGAAGACCCAGCACAGTGAAAAAACCCACAAAGCTGCGTGTTGATGGTAATGGGTCATGCTACGGCAGTTTTGAGCACCAGACACATGTCCTTCTACCGTGTGAGGTCCAGGGAAGAAGCCTTTCTTATCCCTGTCTGAAGGCGAGACCATTCTATACTCCCCTTTGGCCAAACTTTCCTATTTTTTTTCTAGCTAGAATGCTTCTGGTTCCCAAAGCCACAGTATTTTTCTTAGTAATGTGTATATCCATTTCTTAGAGTTTTCTCATAGGAAGACCAAGGCAAAAATAATGTGATTTGGTGCAAATGGGGAAAAAAAAAGGAACTTTCATTCATGAATCTTCACTGTTTAATGAAGGAGTAGATGATTAAGGGTGCCCTAGGCAAGGATTCAATATTAAGTTGTTTTGCTAGCCTTTCTTCCATACAGAATGTTCTACCTCCTGGATGGTCACACTCAGCAAGTGTGCTTATCTTGGACACTGAACTGGATCAAGTGGCCTGTTGTGAGCCCTCTGGGCTGCTGGAAAGGCCAGGCAGACACTAATAGACCTGTGTGATGATGGGTCTTCAGTCTCTGGACACAATTATGGTATTTCTTATTCTCGTAAGGCTCCAATATCAACAATAGAAGTCTCGTTCATTTTCTAAGATCACAGCTTACCATTCCCCAGGGCTTTGGAGGTCATCTGCCATCCCATTGCTTCTCCTTTTGGAGGAATAACTGTCTGATAGACACTGGGGCCCAGTGTCATCGGGTATATAAAAGCCACATGACATGGGGACTTCCCTGGTAGTCCAGTGGCTAAGACTCCAAGCTCCCAGTGCGTGGCGCCCAGGTTCAATCCCCTGGTTAGGGGACTAGATCACACATGCTGCAACTAAAGACCCCATATGCCAAAAATAAAAGACCCCGCAGGCATGCTGCAATGAAGATCCTGTGCTGCAACTAACACCCGGCACAGCCAAATAAATCTATTTATTATTTTAATTCTTAAAAACAACATGACTGGAAATCAAAGTTTTTGCTGGTGAATTCATTTAACTTGCATTTGTTGAGTGATCACTAAACACTGGACTGCTAAGGAACTGTAAGCTGGCACGTGTGGCAGAAGACACGTGGGTCCCCTGGAGCCACAGAGGAGGAGGCCTGACCAGCACAGGTACAGCAAGGTTCCCCAGGCCTTGTTCCCATCACGGCCAGTGAGACCCACAGGATGAGATGGGATACAGACTCTCAAAACGCAGCACCAGGAAGGCTGAGGATAAGACTCTAGCAGGAAAATTCTACCCTAGCCACATCTAGCCCAGATTTCCACCAGGACCTAGAGAAGAAAGGGTTGAGAATTAATGGTCAAATTGCATGACAGGCCACCGGCAATGTTAATAATTGTGTGGAAAGTGATTTTGTGGAGAGGTTTTCGGGATGGTGGCTAAGATGGTAAAGAACCTGCCTGCAAAACTGGAGACCTGGGTTCGATCCCTGAGTTAGGAAGATCCCCTGGAGAAGGGAATGGCAAACCACTCCAGTATTCTTGCCTGGAGACTCCCATGGACAGAGCAACTTGGTGGGCTACAGTCCATGGGGTCGCACAGAGTCAGACAAGACTGAGCGGCTAACACTAACACTAACTTTTTCAGGATTGTCAGAAGACTTTTTTTTTTTGGCCACACCTCGAGGCTTGTGGGATCTTACCTCCTAGAACAGGAATTGGACCTGGGCCCTTGGCAATGAAAGCACAGAGTCTCAACAACTCGACTACCAGGGAATTTGCAGGAGACTTATTTTTAATTATTACTTCCCCTTTCATCAGTGGAAGGACTGATGCTGAAGCTGAAGCTCTAATACTTTGGCCAACAGATGCCAAGCGCTAACTCATTGAAAAAGACCTTGATGCAGGAATAGACTGAAGGCAAAAGGAGAAGAGGGTGGCAGAGGATGAGATAGTTAGGTAGCATCACTGACTCAATGGACATGAATCTGCACAAACTCCAGGAGATAGTGGAGGACAGAGGAGCCTGGTGTGCTGTAGACCATAGGGTCGCAAAGAGTCAGACTCTACTTAGCCACCGAACAAAAATAAATATCAAGCACCTTCAGTGTGGCAGATACAGTGATGAGCAGCACAGATCAAGTCCTGACCTCACAGAGATTAACTTTCTACAGCAGAGATGAGTCAATGAACAGATAGTGGTCAGTGCTATCAGGAAAAATGAAGGGGAGGGGTGAGAGCTGTGATCAGGAACAGGCTCTCTGGGGAGTGACCAGATAAAGGAAGCAAGCCAAGGCACCAGAAATCTATGGGCAGAAGCTGGGCTGAACGAATAGAACTAGAAATGTAGGGCCCTGAGTCAGGAGCACGCTCAGTGCTTTGTAAGATGCGAACAAAGGTCAGCCAGCATGGCCGTGGCAGGAGCTGAGTAGGAAGGGATGGAGGGGGAGGGGGAGCGAAAAGCAAAATCACCTCCTCCTTGACCCAGAAAACCTCCCCACAAAGGCAGGCGAGAAAGAAAACAACTTCGTTGTTGACTAAGCATTAAACCAGAACGTGCTGTGTATCAGAGGCCATCCGCTAAGAAGTGGCAGAGATAGAAAGACATCCCGCCCTTTCCTACAGGCGAGCAGATACATCTCATTGAAAACATGTTCGCATGATAAACAGTGACTGCTTCTCAATCAAGAGGCCTTGACAGCACCGTTTGTCACAGCGCTCATCCTAACTGCCCTTGGTGGCTGTGTTCACTAGTTGGCTCTGTCATTTTTTTGGCCACACCATGCAGCACGAGAAGCTTCCCCAACCAGGGACTGAACCTGTACCCTCTGACCCCTGAACCATCAGTGTGTTCACTAATTGACTTTATCCAGAGAGAAATACACGCAGGCTTCTGAGTTCCCAGAGAAACTGGGAGATGGGTGGCTCTCACTCATCCCTGACAGTGACATTTCCAAGAGATTTCCCTGGTGGTCCAGTGGTTACGAATCCACCCGCCAATGCAGGGGACACAGGTTCAATCCCTGATCTGGGGAGATCCCACACGCCACGGAGCAACACAGCAGTGGGCCGCAGCTCCGGAGCTCACAGCCCTAGAGCCTGTGCCACAGAAAGAGAAGCCACCCCAGTGAGAAGCCTGCCCACCACAGCCAGAGAGAAGCCCTCACACAGCAACGAAGAACTAGGGCGGCCAAAAACGAAACGAATTAATTCATTAGTCTGAAAAAGGAGATGTCACAGGTCTGGTGAGAAGATTATTTAGCTTTAAGAAGTCACATACATTTCAAAGAGACAACGAATCTAAGTGTTTTGCAAAGCAAGTGCTCTAAGAAAAGGGAGGAGAGACTTCCCTGGTGGTCCAGGGTTAAGATTTCACTTTCTAACGCAAGCAGTAGGAGTTCGATCCCTAGTCAGAGGGCTCACATTTCACATGCTTCAGCGCCAAAAAAACACAGAACATAAACAACAGAAGCAGCGCTGTAACAAGTTCAGGGCTATGCTCTGCTTAGTCGCTCGGTCATGTCTGACTCTGCGACTCTACAGACTGTAACCTGCCAGGCTCTTCAGTCCATTGTCATTCTACAGAAAAGAATACTGGAGTGGGTTGCCATGCCCTCCTCCAGGGGATCTTCCCAACCCAGGGATAGAACCCCAGGTCTCTTGCATACTGGGGTGGATAGTCTATCCCTTCTCCAGGGGATCTTCCCGACCCAGGAATTGAACCAGGGTCTCCTGCATTGCACATGGAATTCTTTACCAGCTGAACCACCAGGAAAAGGTATTAAAAATGATCTACATCCAAAAAAAATCTTAAAAAAAAAAANGAGATTAGTTGTTTGTCAGTTGCTTCATTTGCTATTATTTTCTCCCATTCTGAAGGCTGTCTTTTCACCTTGCTTATAGTTTCCTTTGTTGTGCAGAAGCTTTTAAGTTTAATTAGGTCCCATTTGTTTATTTTTGCTTTTATTTCCAATATTCTGGGAGGTGGATCATAGAGGATCCTGCTGTGATTTATGTCGGAGAGTGTTTTGCCTATGTTCTCCTCTAGGAGTTTTATAGTTTCTGACCGTATGTTTAGATCTTTAATCCATTTTGAGTTTATTTTTGTGTATGGTGTTAGAAAGTGTTCTAGTTTCATTCTTTTACAAGTGGTTGACCAGTTTTCCCAGCACCACTTGTTAAAGAGTAAGTAGGCCAGTATGGGCCAATAGGTACTCTCATTCATTGCTGCTGGGCATGGAAACCAGTATAAAAAGGGACATTTAGACCTACCTGGTCCAGAGATGATAGAGGAGTTCAAACCAGAAATGTGTTTATTTCCTGGTGACATTTAGGAGTAGGCTGATTTATAATGTTCCTGGAGGTCACTGGTAGTATAAGTTGTGAAAGATTGTTCAACAATTTATAGGTACTTGTAATTGTTTCCCACCTGCTTCCTTCCTCACCCTCTTTTTATCAGTATCATGAAACAAGCACCCTTGTGACTGGGAAGCCGTCTCCATGGTTGTTGATTTTGCTGCTTCTGCTTCTACTCCCCACTAGACTCTGGCAGTGGATGCAGCTAGAGTCAAAAAGGCCAGAACTGCTAAGACCCTTAGAGATGTTTGAACCCATCCCTGGATGATTTACAAGAAGGAATGAGGCCCAGAGAGGGCCAGTGACTTGCCCGGGGTCACAAAGTGAGCCAAACCTGGAATTAAAGGGTCCTGACCAGAATAGAAAAGGCAGAGGAACCAGAGATCAAATTGCCAACATCTGCTAGATCATGGAAAAAGCAAGAGAGTTTCAGAAAGACATCTATTTCTACTTTATTGACTATGCCAAAGCCTTTGACAGTGTGGATCACAATAAACTGTGGAAAATTCTGAGAGAAATAGGAATACCAGACCACCTGACCTGCCTCTTGAGAAATCTGTATGCAGGTCAGGAAGCAACAGTTAGAAGTGGACATGGAACAACAGACTGGTTCCAAATAGGAAAAGGAGTACGTCAAGGCTGTATATTGTAACCCTGCTTAATTAACCTATATGCAGAGTACATCATGGGAAATGCTGGATTGGAAGAAACCCAAGCTGGAATCAAAATTGCCGGGAGAAATATCAATAACCTCAGATATGCAGATGACACCACCCTTATGGCAGAAAGTGAAGANAGTGCTTGGAGGAGACTTGGCCCTCGTGTTTGGCCAGGAGGAGATGACGGGAGCTTCAGAAGGTTGTGGATGGTGCTGGTTTCCTTCCTGGTTTGTGCCAGATAATCTGAAAGGTCTGCTAAACACAGCACTTGCGGTGCTAAACACATGTTCTTCTGTTTCTTGTTCGGACTGCTGTATGATGAGTGTCATGTGGTCATTAGAGAACACGTGCATCTTTCTTCCACATTTCTGGTATTTCTCCAGAACAACCTCTCTCACACAACTCAAGCTTCTTGTAAAAGGTAGAAGTGAAGTAAAAAGCTTTGGGAAATAAATTCTGAGCAGTTAATTAAAAAAAAAAAATTTCTCTTATTTGGCTGAGCTGGGTCCTAGTTGGGGCCTGTGGGATCTTTAGTTGCAGCAGGTGGGATCTAGCTCCCTGGCCAGGGATCAAACCCAAGCCCGCTGCACTGGGAGCGTAGAGTCTTAGACACTGGCCCACCACGGAAATCCCCTAAGGAGCTATATTTTTGATATAAAAAAATCAAAAGTTCAAAGCATGCAGAACAAGAAAATACTAATGGGAACCTTGATGCAGCAAAGTCAAGCCAAGGCAGACAGTAACTCGTGTTGGCAGGACCACCAGGCAAGGTTTTGACTGTGCCCAGAGCCTGAAAAAGCAAGTGAAGAGGGACAGTACCGAGATCAGAGGGGTTTTACCCAGGTTCCCACCTGGGTCCTTTGCGCTGTCCTTTATGTAACCATTTGCTGGTAGAATACGCCATTTAAACAGCTCTCTGAGAAGAAGAAACTAATTACGTACAGCTTCTTTCATGCTTGCAGCATCAGCTCCACAACACAGAATTAAAATCGACAGCTCTGGCTTTCAGGCTAGGAGTTCCTTCTCACTGGTTGAGAACCACCTGGTCCTTGGCGTTCAGGCCCTATTTGGGCGTGTCACGTTCTCTGGCTTGGTTTTGGCCTTTTGGTGGGAGTGTTGATGTTTATTTTAGAGCACTGACCTTTTCTCTGACCAGCAGACTTTTCAGAAATAAGAAGTTCATGGAATCTTTCTCTGCCTCTAAAGGAAGATTTACTGTGTTTTGTTCTTAAGCTTTAGCCTGGCCTTGACTCTCAAAAATGCACATTTAATTGCACATAGAACATGGGTTTATAGTGGCTTTTCATTGGAAACTTTTATTACCTAATTGCACCATTGCCACCAATAAAGGCAGCTGCTGACCAAATCATATGATAAGAATGATTTACAACAGGACTTCCCTGGTGTTCCAGTGGTTAAGACTCCAGGTAGGTGTTCAACCCCTGGTTGGGGAACTGAGATCCCACAGGCTGCATGGCATGGCAAAAGCAACAAAAACAGGGGCTTCCCTGGTGGCTCAGTGGTAAAGAATCCACCTGCCAAAGCAGGAGACACAGGTTCGATCCCTGATCTAGAAAGATCCCACATGCCTTGGAGCTCTGCAACAAGAGAAGCCCCTGCAACGAGACCCCTGAGCACCACACCTGGAGAGCAGCCCCTGCTCTCTGCAACTAGAGAAAGCTCACTTGCAGCAACAGAGACCCAGCATGGCCAAAATAACTAAACAAAATCATGAACAAACAAACAAAAAACAAGGCGGCAGCAGGCATGCCTCCAGAGAGCTCACTGTCTGGGATATAGCACGTGCAGCCCTGGTTCTCAATCACAGTGAGCCTCTGTGATTCACATTGATAGTGATGCCCTCCTTAAGGGCAAATAGACTCTTCCCTTCAGTATCTCATTCTTTAGATTCTCATAAAGGGAACGTTGAGATCTGTATGTTCACAGGGCCTATACTTCGCTTTCTCCCATTGCCTTCTGCTCCTTTGGACAATGTCAGATATTTTGCCTCCCCTTTCAGTTCTCCCCAGGATGCCCTCTGCAGTTTTTTTTTTTTATTTTCTCCAGCCTTTTCTGTGACGGCCAGTCTCAGCTCTCTGTTCCTTTTCACTCTTGATGTCGGTATCTTTCTTCCTTACTCAAGCCTTGATGTCTGGGCCTCTCCACCGTTCCTTCCTGGCTTCCTACTGACTCCAGTGACTGATCTTAACACTCCTGTAAGTGTTGGGTCTGACAGTAAGTATATTAGTTAGCATTTCCAAGTAGCATTTCCTGGAGTTCTGTCATGAATTCAGATCTTCTTCCTAACAATACTTTCTTTCTCCCTGAATGCTGAAGCTAGAACTGTTACCCTTTAAGAAGACAACGGGGGACCTCCCTAGCAGTCTAGTGGTTAAGACTTTAACTTCCAATGTGTATGTTCGATCCCTGGTTGGGGAGCTAAGACCCCACATGTCTCATGGCCAAATACTAAACCGTAGAACAGAAACAATGTTGTTAACAAATTCAATAAAGACTGTAAAACTGGTCCACACACACACACACACACACGCACACACACACACACACAAATCTTAAAAAAAAAAGGTTTCTTGAGAATTCCTGTTTTAAAGGTCGTACTGAAAGAGACTGATAGAGACTTTCCTGGTGGTCTGGTGGCTAAGACTCCACGCTGCCAATGCAGGGGCCCCAAGTTTGATCCCTGGTCAGGCAGCTAGATCCTGCATGCAACAACTAAGAACCAGTGCAGCTAAACAAATAAGTTTTAAAAAGATAGAGACACTGATAAATGATTGCACAACTCAACAAATGATGCTTTTACTTTATTTTGAATTTTCACCATTACAAGTGTTGAATTCTGCAAGATCATAGCTAAAACTCTTTAGTGTGGGATATCAAGTTTACCCATAAAGGCTAGATGAAAAAAATTCAAGTTTTGGCTCTGATAGCAATTTAAAATGCATATAAACACATGATGTTTGAAACTTAAAAACAATTTAAGTGATAAAAGCTAGATAATTAAATGGGCTTCCCTGGTGGTTCAGCGGTAAAGAATCTGCCTGCAATTCAGGAGACCAGATTCAATCCCTGGTGCGAGAAGATCCCCTGGAGAAGGGCATGGCAACCCACTCCAGTACTCTTGCCCAGAGAATCCCATGAACAGAGGAGCCTGGCGGGCTGCAGTTCGTAGGGTCACACAGAGTCAGACAGTGTTGGGGCCAGTGTGAGGAAAGCCAGAGATACCCCATCTTGAAGCCTGTCATCCGTCTTAAAGACAGGATGTGAATGGGGCCTGAACCCTGCCCAAGAGAGAGGAAACCGTTGCTAGTGAAAACCAAGTCTCCTGGAGACTTCCCTCCCTACAGATGGCAAACGGAGATCGTAGATGAGGTCAGGGTGCCCCTGTTAGATAACTGTGGAGACATCCCCCCTTGATGCATAATCAGTTTCCCCCCTCTAACCTTAATTGTTTGTTCTCCTAGCACCCACTTGTTGGAAAACTCAACATATACAACAAAGAGGTTGCTAACATGTAACCAGTCATGTAGTGGGGGGTATGAAACTGGGCCTCTCAGAAACATCCGGGTCCTTGTTGGGAACTGATTCCCCTTGGACCCGCTGGTATAATAAACTGTACTCCACTGTCTTGGGTGTCCTTCGAGGTGTGTTTTGCGACTCCGGATTCCACAGCAACACGACTGAAGGGACTAAGCAGCAGCAGCAGATAATTAAATCTGCACTAGCATAACCTTTACCAAAAATGATACATAAGGAAGAATTCGACTATTTTTATGTTTGCAAGTCAGATGCTGTCAAGCAGATTGCTCGGTCTGTAAGCCTTAAAAAATTTTAACCTAAAGGCAAACAGGAAGATTCGGTAAATGTTAATTTTCCAAAGGTTCTCAGCAGAAATTACCAGAAGCACCCTCCAGTGTATAAGGCACAGTTGGACAATTCATTTACCCCAAAGGAACTACCTGTGTTGGGAGGTAGTGATGTGAGACCATCTCTGTGGCTGTACAGAGATCCATGCAGAAGCATCACTCTTCACGTGGAAGAGTGCATAAAGAGAAGGAACAGACTCACCTTTCATTATTGCATCAACTACTGGCTTTGTCATACATAGTATTTTAAATGCCTCATTCCAATTGTATAACAAAAACCATATCAATATTTATTCCAAAAGGTAATCATATGCTCCACGTTGTTGTTGTTTAGTCACTAAGTTGTGGCCAACTCTTTGAGACCCCATGGACTGTAGCCTACCAGCCTCCTCTGTCCATGGAACTTTGCCAGGCAAGAATACTGGAGCGGGTTGCCATTTCCTTCCCGAGGGGATCTTCCCAATCCAGGGGTTGCACCCGCGTCTCTTGCATTAGCAGGCAGATTCTTTACCACTGTGCCACCTGGTTCCCCCTTAATTCCCAACCCAGGGATTTCCATCTCATGCTCTCCACACCAGAGAAGCTAGGAAGTTAGGCCTTGAAAAGAGAGGGAGTGAGAGGCGCCACAGAGCCAGGCCACACCCACGCCCCGTCTCCCCTGTCCTCCCAGCTGCCAGGGTCAGCGCCCCAGCTTGTGCCCAGGAGAGGAGCTGAGAAAGCTCTGCCTCAGATATGCAAGTGGAATTTGAAAGAGCTGGCTTGAGTTTCAACAGCCTAAAGTGACTGAACCCGCCCAAGATATTGCAAGGGACAGGAAGGACAACTGGCAGAATGGTGGGGAGGCAGTGCTTAGAAAATGGAGAACTGAGCTGAGGTTCAGTGAAAAGGCTGCGCTTAGATTCTTGTCTGGACCACAGTTCCCCTCCTCCCCAGCTTCCCTCCCCTCTGATACCTGCAGCTGTGTCCCTAGACGGCCCTGGAGCGTTTTCTGCTCTGCTTCCATTTGGAAACTTAGCAGTCAAATGTGCAGGCTCCTTAGCATCCCAAGGGAGGCAACCTCTTGTCCTTTGACTTCAGACTTCCCGTTTTTCCCTAGGAGCTGTGGTCCTTAGGACAGGGGAATCGTAGAAACCCAGCACCCAGGACTGCATATCACTTAAGATGTCTGTTCATATCACTTAAGATGTCTGTTCTTTCAGATAATTCATGAGAGCAAGAGAGAGGATGGCTGATGGAATGGCCATTTCCCATTGAGGAGCCCTTTAAACCACAGCGGGAAGGACTCTAACCAAGAACAATGGTCTCCAGAGATGCACAGGCGGGCTGACTGAACTGGGACAAAGCGACTCCTCTGAGGCACTGTATGTGTTTATGGCCGGAGTTCTGTTTTGCTCAATTACCTAATGTTTATACAGGTGTTCTAACCCTTCCTTGACAAACTTGGATGCCTCAGGTCTGTGTTCGTACCTGTAGTTGACTACAATAAATTAATAGTGTTAGATAAGAAAAGACAAAGGAACCTTCCAGGTCATCAAACGAAAAATGAAAAATGAGTGTACTGAGGGATTATACTGGCCGAACCATACCCCAAGCCACGCCAGTGGACAATGGCCATATGCTCCTCCCCGATTTTCCTGGTCAGAAAAACTGATCCGCAAAGGCCAGTCTGAAACTGCTGTTCCCCCAGACAAGGGGGATGGGGCATGGTCGGTGGTAGGGGCGAGGGAGCCCTGCTCCAGTCGTCTCATTCCCCATCAACAGCAGCAGCATCAGGATTCAGTTCCCATCTCAAAGCCCTGGTTCACATGGAAGGAAACCAGGGATCTTCAGAGAAATGGTCATTAGGATAAGGAATAATTAAGGTACAGATGAACTTGGGACATCTTGTTTTGCCAGAAAGCAAGGAAGCTATCAAAGACTAATTGTGTTAGCAGATCACAGAATCTACTAAATAACTGGCCTGTGCTCTTCAAAAATGTCAAGGTTGCGAAAGATTAAGAGACTTGGAAGAAATTCCAGATTATGGGAGACTAGAGAGACAGTATAATTAAACGCAATGCTTAACCTTGAATTGGATCCTCAAGTAGAAATTTTTTTTTAATAAAAGACTTGGGATGACTGGCAAATCTTGAATAAAATCATAGACTGAAGAATAGCATCGTATCGATGTTAAGGTCACAGTTATTTCAGAGCATGTCCTTGTTCCTAGGAAATATACACTGTCGTGTGTGGCTGCTCCGTCACTCCGTCTTGACTCTTTGTGACCCCCTGGACTGTAGCCCGCCAGGCTCCTCTGTTCATGGGATTTTCCAGGCAAGAATACTGGAGTGGGTTGCCAATTCCTCCTCCAGGGGATCATCCTGACCCAAGGATCGAACTCATGTCTCCTGCGTCTCCTGCATTGGGAGGCAGGTTCTTTACCACCTGAACCACCAGGGAAGCCCCCCATACACTGTTGTATTTGCAGATAAAGGAACATTATGCGTGCAGATGGGAGGGAGGTTCAAGATGGAGGGGCCTTATGAATACCTGTGGCTGATTCATGTTGATGTATGGCAGAAACCAACACAATACTGTAAAGCAAATATCTTGCAATAAATTTTTTAAAAGTTGTATATATGAAAGAGAAAACGATTAAGCAAAAGTGGTGAAATGCAAACAATTGGGGAATCTACATGAAGTTTCTGTGGGAGTTCTTTGCCCTACTCTTGTTAACTATTTCATAAATCAAACATTATTTCAAAAATTTAAAAACTAACCAAAGGGGGAAAAGGCTCACAGGAGCCGATGTAAAAAATGTTCTCTCCTGTTCACACTGTATTTTAGTGAAAGGAAAGAACTGATAAAAGAAAGTTATTTATAGAATTTCAGTAATAAGTGCAGGAGGGATAACAGAATTAGAAAACCACCATCTTAGCAATCCCTAACGCAATAAGCATCAAGGCTAAAGCCATGAGGTGGGATCCTGGAGGGATAAGACTGCCTCCACCCAAGTTCTTTGGCCAGTCCTGGCACCGCTAAACATGGTACCACCTGTGAAGAGTTCTGGCCAAAACCAACGCACTTGAATATGGCAAGTGGCTGGGGGTAACCACCAGGTCACAGGAAACACAGGGTGTAACGAACCAGGGAAACTACATCACGAGGTCCCCACCTGCCAAATCCGGTGGAAGAGTTTATAAGACATATGAATGACATGTCTTTAGCAAATCAATGTGATTTTTTTTAATGGAGGAAAGATTATTATATAAATGATTAGAGGCACAATCATTAAATGTGTAGCCCTTGTTTGGATTCTGATCTGAAAAAAAAAAAAAACCCAGCTAAGCAATCAGATTAGATGACACTGAGGAATTATTAATTTTATTAAGTGGAACAGTTGCACATGATTATGCTTTTTTTCAAATACTCATTAAAAATGCATCTTGATATATTTATGGGTAAAATGACATAATGTCTGGGTTTGGCTGAAAAAGACTTGCCGGGGTGAGGGGAGGAAATGAAATAAGACTGGCAAAACATTGGTAATTGTTGAAGCTGAGTGATTAGCGCAGAGGGTTTTGTTTTGTTTCTGTAATTTTTTTTTTAATATAGTTGATTTACAATGTTGTGTTAGTTTATGGTGTACAGCAAAGTGATTCAGTTATATATATATATCTTTTTTCATTTTCTTTCCCATTATGGTTTATTATAAGATATTGAATATTCTATACAGTAGGACCTTTATAGTTTATATGGAGGGTTTTACCACATGGTTCCCTCTATATTTGCATATGTTTGAAATTTTCCATATAAAATTACTTAAAAAAAAAAAGAAATTTAGCCATCAGGGAAGCCCAGAAATCTATTACCAAATGCTATGACTTGTTCACAGAAAACCATAAATAAAGTAAAGCTGCCTCATTGGGGAGAACAAGGTTCTTCTCAGGGGAGCCAGCATCCTATGACTGATGGGCAAAGTGGTATTAAAAGCTGGTCCTCACACCCCATAGGCTCTGAAGGGCCATCCCATCTTGAAAACTCCCCATAGGGTCTGTTTTGGCCTCCACAGAGATTGTGTTGGACTTGAATTCTCCCTCAATCCAGTTCTGCCCCCTTCCCTTCTCACCACGGGTGTTGACTCCAGGAGGACTTCCTAATGAACCTCTTCTATGATAATCTCCACTTTAGAGTTGGTTTCCCAGGGGCCCAAGCTGCCACACACCACTTTTTCCATAAGGGCTATATCACATAGAACATCAAGTTCTCATCACAGAGCCAGGCACAAGCTCGTAAGAAACATTAGCTGTAAATGGTTACACACCCAAGGCATGTCTTTATTTCCACCCCCTGATGGTTATAGATTAAAAAAAAAAACCAAAAGATTAAAGAGGCATCCACAATATGTGCTCACGTTGCCATTTGGGCTGAAATGCCACCAAACACAAACAAAAGCAAAAACTATATATATCAGAATCAAATATATATATATATCATATACCATGATTCATATACCATGCCATTCATCTATTTAGTATATACACGGAGTTGTGCAAACATCATCACAATTGATTTTGAGTGTTTTCATCTCTTCCCCCAAATACCATCTTCCTCCTGAGCCAATTCTCAGTCGTAGGCAACCACTAATCTCCTTCCTGCATCTATACATTTGTGTGTTGTTGTTTAGTTGCTAAGACATGTCTGACTCCTTTGCAGTTCCACAGACTATAGCCCACCAGTCTCCTCTGTCCACTGGATTCTCCAGGCAAGAATACTGGAATGGGTTGCCGCTTCCTTCTCCAAGGGATCCTTTTCACCCAGGGATCGAACTCGAGTCTTCTGCACTGCAGGCAGATTCAGATTCTTTACCTTTGAGTCAAGAAGAAAGCCCCATAAATTTACTTACTCGGGACATTTCATATAAACTGGATGATGCAATGTGTGGGGTTTCTCTTTTTGCTGCACTGGATCTTTGTTGCGGGGCATGGGCTTTTTCTAGTTGTGGTGCATGGGGGCTTCTCTCTAGTTGCGGTGCTCTGGTTTAACTGGTCTGTGGCATATGAGATTTTAGTTCCCCAATCAGGGATGGAACAGGCATCCCCTGCATGGGAAGACAAATTCTTAACCACTGGACCACAAGGGAAGTCCCAAAGTGGTTTTTTTTTTTTTTTTTTTGTATCTAACTTTTCTCATTTAGCTTAAAAGTTTCAAGGTCCATCAATGCTGTAGCAAGTAACTACCTCATTCCTTTTTATCACTGAATAATATTCCATTCACTTCATGGGAAATAGATGGGGAAACAGTGGAAACAGTGTCAGACTTTCTTTTGGGGGGCTTCAAAGTCACTGCAGATGCTGATTGCAGCCATGAAATTAAAAGACGTTTACTCCTTAGAAGGAAAGTTACGACCGACCTAGATAGCATATTGAAAAGCAGAGATATTACTTTGCCAACAAAGGTCAGTCTAGTCAAGGCTATGGTTTTTCCAGTGGTCATGTATGGATGTGAGAGTTGGACTGTGAAGAAAGCTGAATTGATGCTTTTGAGCTGTGGTGTTGGAGAAGACTCTTGAGAGTCCCTTGGACTGCAAGGAGATCCAACCAGTCCATCCTAAAGGCGCTTAGTCCTGGGTGTTCATTGGAAGGACTGATGCTGAAACTGAAACTCCAATGCTTTGGCCACCTCATTTGAAGAGTTGACTCATCGGAAAAGACCCTGATGCTGGGAGGGATTGGGGGCAGGAGGAGAAGGGGACAACCGAGGATGAGATGGCTGGATGGCATCACTGACTCGATGGACGTGAGTCTGAGTGAACTCCGGGAGTTGGTGATGGACAGGGAGGCCTGGCGTGCCTCATGGGGTCACAAAGAGTCGGACACAACTGAGCGACTGAACTGACCTGAATATTCCATTATTTTATCACATTTTGCTTGTCCATAAATCAACTGATGAATGTTTGGGTTGTTTCCACCTTTTAGCGCTGACAAATAATGTTTCCATGAACATTCATTTATAAGTTTTTGTATGGACATGTCTTTTGTTTTTCTCCAACTTTATTGAGACATGATTGACATATAAAAGTGTGTAAGTTTAAGGCGTATGATGGGTTGATTTAATACATGTACATATTGCAAAATTATTTGCATGACCTCCATCATGCCACATAATTTTCCACCTCATCACATCAAATAATTGCTGTTTCTTTCTCTGTGGTGAGTGTGAGGGTATGTTTCCGTTTCACTCAGGTATATAGTAGAATGTGAAGTCACACGGCAATTCTTTGTTTAATACTTGGTGGAACTGCCATGGTTTCCAAAGCAGCTGTGTCATTTCACATTCCCATCAAGAGTGGGGGGCAGGGGACTTCCCTGGCAGACTCTGCACTTCAACTGCAGGGGATGTGGGTTTAATCCCTGGTCAGGGAACTAAGATCCTACATACATGCCATGCAGTGAGGATAAAAAGTTTAAAAAGAAAAAAAAAAAAAGTGTGTGACAGTTCCAATTTTCCCGCATCCTCACCAACACTCGTTATTGTCTTTTTATTTTTTTATTTTTTATTTTTATTTTTTTCGTTATTGTCTTTTTAAATTAGGGTCATTCTGCTGCTACTGCTGACTCTGTGCGACCCCATAGACGGCAGCCCACCAGGCTCCCCAGTCCCTGGACTTCTCCAGGCAAGAATACTGGAGTGGGTCGCCATTTCCTTCTCCAATGCGTGAAAGTGAAAAGTGAAAGAGAAGTCGCTCAGTTGTGTCTAACTCTTAGCAGCCCCATGGACTGCAGCCCACCAGGCTCCGCCGTCCATAGGATTTTCCAGGCAAGAGTACTAGAGTGGGGTGCCATTGCCTTCTCCAGGGTCATTCTAGTGGTCCTGAATTGACGTCTCCTTGTGGTTTTGATTTACATTTCATGTGCATGTTGAGCATCTTTTCATATGCTCATTGGCCATTTGTATATTTTCTTTGCAGAAAATTCTATTAAGATCCTTTGCTCATTTTTAAAAATTGGATCATCAATCTTTTTTGAATCCTGTTTTCTTTTGTAGGAGAATGTTATGTCCTTCACAGAGTTGTGAAGATTGATGAGAGAACACTGGCAAGGCTCATAGTTCTCGGCATTCAGCAAGTGTTCTGAAAACTTAGGGAACCTATCTCGCACCTTTGCCTTTCAGCTAGGCATTTTGCATTACATCACCTAGCGTAGCATTTGTGCTTGAAGCCAGACTCAATAAATGTCTGAGAGGGTAAATGTGCCAATTCACATCACTCAATATTCAGATCTGAATCCTTTGTGCTTTGACTCCCTTGCTCTCATTTCCTCCATTAAACCTTTTCTTCCTGGAACAATTTTCTTAATTTTATTCCCTTTGCCAGCTGCTTCCTCTCCTAAAACTGAACTTCGAGCAGCATTGACGCTAATTACAAGAGAACCAAAGACACCACCTTATACAGTTCTGAAGTAAGTGTGATCAACCTTTGAAGAAGCTAAATAACTGACAACCTGTCAGTTTAACCTGCCCCCTATTGGAGCACTCACAAAAGGTAATTGAGGCACCTAAAGAGGTGAGGGGGGGGTGGATTTTAAAGAAATTCTGATTGCAGACTGTGGATTACTTAACAGTTCAGTAACCTCTGATGACTCGGCATGCTCTGGGGCATGGGTCTCTTTTCATTTTGTAGAGGACCCAGGCTGCCATCAGGCCCAAAGATTCGCTGTGGGTGGAACCCCATCTAGGGCTGTGGAGCCTCCAGTGGGCCGGACTTGGGTGTCAGAATGGAAACAATTTGACCATTCATTCCAGGAGGCTGAGTCCAGCTTGATCTCACACTTAACTCAGCGCTTGCTTTGATAAACCTCAGCTTAAGCGCCTCGGGCATAATGTGAAAGGGCGAGCACGATGAAAGAAGTATGACTCATTTCACTTTGCCCCTGCTTGAAGGTAAAACCAGACACCTTGGTGAGAATATATGGGTGTGTAGAGTTGCCTGATGGGAGGCTTTGTTGGATTTTGCCTAAACACTGAGGGAGGTCGAGGGTGTGTTGGATTCAGAGGCGGGACCGTGGCCTGGGAGTCCAGGGCGGGCTTGGAGAGTCACTGGGGTGCAGGGACCGGCTCGAATTCATCTTCGTATCATGGGTCTAACACGGAGGTCGCTTGCTCACTTGCGGGAGCCTCGCCTCAGGAGGGGACTGGAAAGCGGCCCCAGGCGGGACATGTCGCCATGTCGCACCGCTAAGCGCCAGGGATCTCGGTGAGGGGACGGATCTTCTGAATTGAGCCCAGTTTGCGTGGCCGCCGAAAGGCGCTGGACTACAAGGTAGCCCTATGGCCGCGCACTCTGCGGAGACCTGGTTCCCAAACCCGCTCCAGGATGCCTCCGCCGCCGCCCAGGAGCACGGCAAGGTCTCGCGCGGGCCTGATGAGCCAGCCTGCGCTCCTTATTGGACAAAGGCTCTTGTCAATCACTGAGGAAACCCGACCGGACACTGAGGATGCGACCGGACTCACCCGACTTCCCACCTCGGAAGGAGGCGGGGAGCGATGGGAGGGTGCGGTACCCAATGACAATCAAGGGCTCCGCCTTTCACGATAGATTAGCAGATGCTTGAGCCACTGAGGCGCCGCAAGGGATATTGGCCCTGGAAAGTGATTGGTCCAATCTGCGGGTGTGTGGTTCCTCAGAATATGTAGTGTAGGCGATTAATGACCGGATGAAATTGTGCCGCAGAAACCCTTGAACATCTGAATGGACTTGCAAACTTTTTCATAATAAGAAAAATGCAAATTAAGATTTTACTGAGCTAACATTCTGACCTATGAGATTGGCCGAAGTCCAAAATTCAGCAAGTTTCTCTGCTAAGGACAATGCAAAGGCCCTGTTGGAATCTAATTTTCTTCCTCCAGACGCGTATGGTTGTTTCTTTTTGCTTTCAGCTTGCAGAGAAGGCTATGTGTTTGTTGCACTGACTCCCAGAAACTTCTAAGAACAAGTTCTGATTCTGCAAGTACAGTTTCCCGAAGGAGCTTTGATTTTCCTGATCTACAGCAATGTTGATATCTGGTAGGGACATATGGGTGTCGATTGAAAATGGGTTTAAGTGGACTCTTCTGGCCACTGGTGTCCCAGTGAAGCAGACGAAGCGACAGAAATCATACAAACAGAACGAACGTGAACGTGAAGTCGCTCAGTCGTGTCCGACTCTTTGCGACCCCATGGACACCAGGCTCCTCTGTCCATGGGATTTTCTAGGCAAGAGTACTGGAGTGTGTTGCCATTTCCTTCTCCAGGGAATCTTCCCGACCCAGGGATCGAACCCAGGTCTCTCGCATTGTAGACAGATGCTTTACCGTCTGAGCCACCAGGGAAGTCCTATATAAACGGAAGCCAGGGCTTATCTGGAAATGGCATCAAAATCACCCAGTCTTGGTAGCAAGCAAGCAGTGCTTCTTCAGAGCATCAGAGGCACAGATTCTGGGCAACAGAACCACTACCCAGGAGTGTCACATATGCTGGGCACTCAGACACTGGCTTCCAAGTCACCATAGGTGACAGAGTGATCCTGTCTATCTGTACCCTACCCCTTTCTCACAGAGCCCCAGTGAGGTCCAGTGACCTGCTCCTCTGCATGACTACGTGCTTAGGGGATGCTGGTCCCAGCCCCAGACATCTCAGCCAACCATGGTGGTCCCGTCTCCTTGCTAGTGATTGGTGAAGGAATGGACACATGACATTCTGGCCAGTTGGTGTACCTGATTCAGGGGCACCTGAATCAGTTGCCTTATTCCTAGAGACACAAGCAAGAAATGTACCTTTTCCTGCTTCTGGACGTGACATCCGAACTCCTGCAGCCATCTTGCAACCATGAGGAGAGCTGGTTTGTGACAAAAGCCTACAGTGCAAGGAAGTCCGAACTCAGAGAGTTATAGCTTGGGCCCTGACTCTTCTGGACCTGCAGCCATTCTGGTTTTGGACTCCTCTCATACCCTGGTTCTCCTCTTGTTTAAGACAACGGAGTTGGGCTTTTCAGTTCTTTGCAGGTGGAACATCTTAGCTGCACCAAGTGTCGAAAATTTCCTGCAGTTTACTTTTTCTGCAGTCATAAGAATTTTGACTCAAGTACCCACAAGTCATTTGTTTGTTTGATAAAATGAGAGAAGGACTGGAAGAAGGGGGCGAGGAAAGAGACATAAAGTGGCTGCATGGCAGTGCACGTTCTGCTGACATGCATTCAGGGCGGGCAGGAAGACAGAAGACAACCTGGTTGGCAGGGGCGGGGGGTTGTCCCTGGGACACGAGAGAGGAAACAAACAATACTTAAATCATAACATTTTAAAACAGCGGTGACACAAAAGATAAAAATAATATTCAAAAAAAGACCAAAAGTACTGACATTTGGATACAACAACAAACACAGAGAGCAGACCCTCCTGGTGTGAACTGTCAGCAAAGAAGCTAAAGCAATTACTGTGACAGATGGGGGCAGGGGCCTGGGAAGAACTCTAACAAGCAAGAGAGGAGGAAAGAAGGTTCGCTGTGTTCCCCGTAATTATTAAATTGAGGTTCTTAAAACGCCACTGCTGCTTTCGCTTCCATGTGTTTAGTTTTATTTCAGCAAATAAAAAATATTTTCAAGAACTTTCTTAGGTTATCCCTTTAGCGTACCCTCCTTAACTCAGCTGGCTATGGGTTTTTCTGCCAGTGGGGCGATCAGAAGCAGGATCTGGAGAGCATGGCAGAGCCGCTGTTATCGTCATCATTGTGCATTCGCTGACTCACAGAACTTTATGGACGTGCTAAGGTGGCCCAGACACTCTTCATGAGGTCATCTTGGCATTTTATTGAATGCTAACTGGCGAGGTTTTCTTTTCCTGCAGGTGCACCTGGCTTCTCCAAAGGTCTTGATTTTTCTTTGTTTGTTTATGGCTGTGCCTCGCAGCTGGCAGGATCTTAGTTCCCTGACCAGGGATTAGACCCACGTCCTCGGCATCCACGGTTCTTAACCACTGGGCCAGCAGGGGATTCTCCTCCACAGGACTTTAATGTCTCTCAAGGTAGGGACTGTGCTGCATATTTTATTTCTGTTGACAGTGTCTAGCATTTGCGTGATGAGCACTCACGGAAATCTTAATTACATATAAAGTAAGTGTCATGGTTAAATAAGAGACACCCTTAGAGGGTCCTAACTCTTGATACCGTTGCTTTGTTCCAGGATGGAAGGTGAGTCTTTGAATCAGACTTTTTCGCTTTTTTTAGAGATGCTCCCCTATGGCTTGCTTCCATACAGTGACAGAAGCTTCCAGAAATTCTTCCAAGGCAGAGGAAGGTGTAGTGTTAATAGGCTGGATACTCGGCAGCGGGACCTGATACTCTTCCTTACGGCATCCCTGAATCTTCTCCACACCGTGTGCTGGGTTGGAGGGGGATGCAGGAGGTGGGGAGCTGAGGCTTTGAGCCAGCCCTTCTGGGCCACTGCTTGCCTAGGATTTAATTTGGATCAGATGACAGGCTCAGAGGGGAACCCATGTCACAGCTGGGGCCTCCCCAGCAAACAGAAGCCAAAGGACTCAGGGACTTTTTTTTCTGCTTTGAGGACAACTGTCCTAACTCCTGTAACATGATATCTAAACTACAAGATCTGAGAAACTCTGTATATGCTACATCTCTACATCTATGTATATAAGATAAAAGGAAGCCTACAAAAGTCTGAGAATAGCAAGGGTGTGGGTCCCAGGTCGGGGCAGAGTCGTGGCCCAGCTGTTGTGGCCCAGCTGTCACAGCCCAGCTCTCGAAACCCGGCTGTCACGGCGTCCTGCCAGGTGGAGGCGGCCTACATGTCGTAGAGCCGGAGCTGCTCCTGCACGTCGCCATCGGACATCTCGCCAAAGGTCTCCTTGTTGTCCTTCATGAGCTTGAAGATGGCAGCCAGCTGTTCCTTCTGAACTCTGTCAAGAAGAGAGGATAAAGAGGAAAAAGGTGCCCCCAAGCCAGGGAGAGACAGAGGCTTGTGCATCCCATAGAGTTAGAATAAGGAAATGAAACAAAGACAAAACCCGCTCTTAACACAGGAGCTCATTTGGTCTTAAAAAAAAAAAAAAAAAAGAGCCTTCTACTAACTGGGGTTCTAAGTCTTGGGGTCTACCCTGGAGATTTGGGGACCCCAGGTTATCACTCAGGTTCTCGTCACTGCACTTCCCCATAGGCCTCCCTTTAATGTCGACTGCACATCTCCCGGGGGGGTGGGCCACAAGGAAGGAGAGGGGTTCCACTAGGTGACGGAGAGCCTGTGAAGAGACATGTTAGGAACAGCCTTCGTTTAGCAGGGGTCCCCAGCCTCCAGGATCTGATGATCTGAGGTGGGGCTGATGTAATAATAATAGAAGTCGAGTGCACAACAAATGTAATGTGCTTGAATCCTCCCGAAACCACCTCCTCCCACCCCCAGTCCCGGTCCGTGGGAAAGCTGTCTTCCACGAAACCAGTTCCTGGTGCCAGAAGGGTTGGGGACCGCTAGTTTAGACGGCTGAGCCAAAAGTGGAGGAAGGTAAAACGCAACTGGCTGGGAAACAGGCACGCACAGCTGTGTGCGCAGGGTGCTTGGCCCAAGGGCAAGGGTGGTGTGGGGTCTCACTGCCCAGACGAATGGGCGCCTTTTTCCAGTTTGCACAAGGACTCCTTAGAGCCAGTGGGGGCTCTGCCCCTCCTACCAGGGAACAGGCCTGGCTAGAGATCAGCTTTATGTTCACCGCACCTGGGCTGGGGGGTTGGGGCCTGGGACTGATGTTCTGTCATCTCTGTGAAGCTGGGCCATGTCATCTGACCAGCACAGGACACCTCCCAGCAGTGCAAACATGAAAGGGCGGGGAGACGCTCAGCCGCCGCCGGCTGCTTTGGCTATGCTCTGCTGCGCTGTCAGCCTGGCTGGGCCCCGCATGCTGGCACGGGCTCACCACGCCACTTTCAGGCCTCTGTGAGTCCTCCCTCCACCCTGTACCTGCGGATCGGCACGGGCCACCTTCAGAGGATGTCAAGCAAGCGGCAAGTCTGCTCTGGTCCCTGCAGACCCACCAGGAGGCAGGGCCTCAGCACAGCCTCTGGGCACCCTGGCTTTGCAGGGCACAGCACTGCCCAGCTGGCACCTCCATCCTGCCTAGAGGGGCTCCTGATCCATGTCAGGCCTTACACTTGTCCCAACATATTCCTTCTGCAATAATCCTCTATCTCCAAACAGTAGGTCGTTGGTTTTCTGACTAGAGCAGCAGCTAGAAGCTGAAATACTGAACTCCCACATCCAAGCCTCTCTCAGTCACCCTGGAGAAGTTATTTCTACAATCCGCTTTCCTATCCAGAAGAAAAGGAACCTGTGAGAAGTCCGCGGTATCCTACTGCCTGAAGAAAGGAATACTATGGGTCAAGAGGCTGTGAGTTGAACTCCTTGGATGGAATCCAGATGTACAAGTGGGCACCCCCCCAAAGGAACACAAATCCTCCATGTGTCTCTTAATGGCCATGGCTCTTGCAAGTCCTAGGACGTCATACTTTGCTGGAGAGTAACAGGCACCAATTGAGAGAGAGAGAGAGCTCAAATCTTAATGGGTTCAAAAAGGTTATTTTTGAAAGACAAAGCAAAACGGAAATAAACACGCAGTAATCAAGACCATCTACTCAAAGTTTATTGGACCAAAGGCTGAATACAGAAATCCAAGCCATAAAGAGTACATGAGGTTTGGTGCCTGCAAGCCACATTCAGAAAGTGTCCAGACAAACTTCATAACCTGGAAAGAGTCACCTGTTTTTTCAGTCAGATCCTGGCCTGGACAAGGACATCTCTTACTACCGCCATGTAGGGCAGGGACTACTCACAAGAGCACAACTGCTATTTGTTACATGGTTCTGTGTGGCTCTTCCTTTGTTCCCTGTTCTGTCCTAAA
Source organism: Neotragus pygmaeus (assembly GCA_006410875.1). NCBI lineage: Eukaryota > Metazoa > Chordata > Mammalia > Artiodactyla > Bovidae > Neotragus > Neotragus pygmaeus. Next base: position 12,167 of record SJYV01032117.1, on the reverse strand, counting down.
CCCATGAACCTAAAGTACTAGACCCAGAAGAGAAGGTCCCTGGGAATGTAACATGCCCTGGGAACTGACATTGAACATTTCCCAGCCTTGCATTAGATAAAAAAAGAAATTTTCCTATAAACTTAGTGCTTTTAAAAATGTCTTAACCAATAAATCTAAAAACTGCAGATTAGTTTGGTATAGTATAAATATCATCCAATATAAAATTCCAAGAAACGGATCTGGGACCCCATCTGACGATCTTTGTGAAGTTCTAACTCATCTGTGAAACCGAGGAAAAGGCAGAATCGATACGTCCATTTTAAGTGATCACTATCATTATTGCTTCTGCTAAAGCGAAGGTGGAGATGCAGCTGAGCTGGTGAGAACATGGTGAAAAGGTCTCTTAGCCACAAGAGGGCTGGATCCAAGCCTGCTCTAAGTGGAGGGTAAGGGCCAGAGGAAATAAACGGTTGGTTCTGGTGCTTTGCTGCCCACGCCATCAACCACTGTCTCCCTCACCCGCCAATCTAGCCAGGTAAAGACAGAGGGGAAGTGGGCCCTAAGCGGGAGGAGGGCAGCCGACCCCCATGAGCACCCAGTGGGCCCAGGCAACACCCCATCATGTGTCCATCACACCTCAATGTTTCTCTTGGTTTGGCTTCGGTGATGAAAAGCAGAAGGGCTGGCATGAAACTATACTGATTTTAAAATGATGGCACTGGTGCCATTGGTGATATCTCAGGTGTGAAGGGTGTGTGGGCGACAGGAACACTGAGTGACAAGGAAAGTCCAGGAAAGCCCTTCAGCTAAACAAAGCAATCCACACAGACAGGGAGGAGCGCCTCTGGAAGGGATCACCCCAGGCATTGTGGACCCTCCCGGCCAAGGAAAGTCCTGGAGTGGGGGTCGACTCCTGGAAGATTTATGTAGGAAAATGCACCCCAGGAGCCCACTTGCTCCTCTCTGGGGCTTCCACTGTATCGCTCAAGTTTTAAGATGCCAAAAGGAAAAGCCTTTAGGAGGAGCCTAAGGATAACTTCATTATTCCTCGGTTCTGTAAAGAGAAATAAGGGGAAAAGATCATTGATTTCACTCATACCATCTTGCTGCGGGAAAAGAAGAGGGGGAAATAGGGTGAGGAAGGGGAACGTTTGGAGTTGCAGAAGCCAGCCCAGACGCTAGGATCCAGACCCCAGGGGAGTCACCTGCAGCAGGACGGCCCACTAACCACAGCGAGCCCGAGACCCTCTGCCAGGCCTACAGGGAAGCGGGTCAGGCCCACGCGTGAGTAGTTAGGCTGAAAGCTCCCACTTGTAGGTCAGTAGGCAGGTCACGTCCTTCTTGTATGTATTTAGTTCAGGTCCCACAAATGGACAGTTAAGCAGTCCCAAGGAGGGTCCCAAGTGTGCGGGACCGAGCCAGCTGGGGTCCCACACATGGGTAGTTAGGCAGGGAGGGTCCTCAGTTAGGCAGGAGGGCAGGTGGGGCCCACGTATTGGTAGTTTTGCAGTAAGGTTCCACTTGTAGGTAGTTGGTCAGGGTGGACCTTCAGTTAGATAAGCGGGCAGGTCAGGACCCACACATTGATAGTTGAGCAGATCAAGGGCCCAGTTGTAGGTAGTTGGCAGACTGGGACCCACACGTGGGTAATTTGGCAAGTTAGATCCCTCAGTTGAGTAGCTGGGCAGGCCGGGTCCCCGTGTGGGTAGTTGATCAAGTAGGGGTCCACGTGTAGGTAGCTGGGCAGGTTGGGTGCTACCAGTGGGTAACTGAGCAGGTAGGGGTTGCTCACACTGGTAGCTGAGCAGGTCAGGGCCCCCATTCAGGTAACTGTACGGGTTGGGTCCCACAGGTAGGAGCCGAGTGGGTCAAGTTGCACAAGTAGGTAGTTAGGCAGGGCAGGTCCCACTTGCAGAGTGTTGGCAATGAGTGTCAGACTTTAGTTGGGCAGGTAGGGTCCCTCACTTAGATATTTGGGGGGTTCAGGTGTCCATGTAGATAGCTGAGCAGGTTGAAGCCCGATTGTAGGTAGTCGGCAGAGAGGGTCCCACATTGGGTATTTGAGCAGTCTGGATCTCACATGTAAGGGGTTGAGCAGGTTGGGTCCTCAGTTAGGTAGCTGGGCAGACTGGGGCTCACTTGTACCTAGTTTAACAGGGAAGGTCCCTTCTCAGGTGGTTGGTGGGGAGGGTCCCCCAAGTGTCAATGAGCAGGGCAGCCAAATGTAGGTGGGTGGGCTGAGGCCTCACCTATATTTAGTTAGGTAGATGAGACTGCAAGGGTCAGACTCTTGGCTTTGTGGCGTTCTAAACTGGTCCTCTCACCAGAGATTATTTCCTGTCCTTGCTAGATGGGTTTTGTCCCTTCTGGGGACAGTGGCTTCTAAGGACATGTGCTCCTCAGATGAGGCAAATGGCATGTGCACATTTTCTAAGGGACAAGTTGAGCACTCTACCCAAGTGAGCGCTGACGGAGCGCGGGGAGACCCAACTTTATCCCTCTGGCGCCCTCATGTGGACATAAGCCAGCACGTGTTGCTAGAAATTCACGCTGGTGGATGATTCAGGAACACGTCAGGAGGCAGAAAACAGGAGATCCATTCACCCTTGCCAGTTACGCATTTCAAAGCATCATCCACTAGAGTGGTGTCCACTTCCAAAAGGGTCAGGCCAGTCCTGGGGACATTCAGAATGGAGTGGGTACTTGGGTCCTGGGTCCCGGGTCCTTATTATCAGAGCCAGCTGGTCTAACCCCTGGGTTCCACTTTTCCCTGGTCCTGAAGATGGGAATAAGGGATGGTGTACAACGAAAGGAGTGCCCAATGGTCCCTTTTTTCTCTTTTTTTTGCTCCCAAGCTAGAAGCCAGCCAAGCTCTCCAGTTTCACTAGTCTTGGGTGTGAGCGGTGGTGTCTTGCTGTGGGGAGCAGTCACAACCTGCAAGTCTCCCATCCCAGCCACATTTTGAGGCTGCTTGTGGCACCTCCCAGAAGAGCTGTGGGGGGAACCCACACTGTGTTGGCCGGCTTAGTGAATTTAAAGTCAAGAATTTGCAGCATGGGCTTTTAATCTGCTTGCCACGTGATGGGACCCTGAATGCCAGGAAAGGAATTAGAAACAAGCAGAGTTTGGTTGATTAGAATTTGACAGTCAAAGAAGAGCACACACTTTTCACTGGCCTCTGGTTTTAGTGGTTTGACGGTATTTTTCACCCTGACAATTCCAAGGCAGTTTTCTGAACCCAACCGGGACTAGAGCTGTCTCATGCCCGTCAGCTCTCCTGGTCCCCAGGGGATCTATCTCACTGTAGATGGAAAGACAAAGCCACACTTGCCAGCCTCTGCAACCCCAAGCATCACCATGCAAGGACCATGCGAGAAGGATGGGCGTCATGGGGCCCCACTTAGTGCTGAGTGGGCTGACCACGTGCAGAGACCACGTGCAGGGACCACGTGCAGGGAGAGAGCAAGCAGACCCCACAGGCAGACGTGTGGGGCAGCCCCGGGAGCATGCTGGGAGGGGCGGTAATGAAAATGAACATGAACTCCAGCCCCGTCCTGGGAGGACCGTGTCCACGGCCATGAAGTCCGCCAGTCCCTCCTTCTCAGCTTGGGCAGGGCTGTGATAACCAAGCCTGCAGGTGAGGAGGTGAGAAACCTTCACCCCAACAGCAGCACTCGGCAGTCTCCACCCCCACAGAACAGCACTCATCTGGAGGGCCCCAAAGATCCACCCGGGAAAGACCCATCCCGCCCCGGGCAACACAGAGTCTGCTCTCTGGACACATGGAGGAAGGACTTTCCTTCTTCCTGCCCGACAGCCCAGCTCTGAGCCCAGGGAGGGTGGCAGTCTGACCCTAGCCCGATCCTGCCATCCAGTTGGCTAACTGGCCTTCCCCTTTCTAATGGTCCCTCACATCTGCAGCGGACACAGAATAAGCCCAGGGTCCTGGCCACAGCCTCTGCCCATAGGGGCCTTCAAGGGACCCACAGGCACATCAAGCCCCCTCCATCCTTAATGCTGGGCTGCACACCTTTTCTGCAAAGGGCCAGGTTCCGACTGTTTTAGGCTTTGTGGGCCCCGCGGTCCCTCTGCTACTACTCAGTTCAGCCTTGCAGTGCAAAAGCTGCCACAGACCACAGAAAAGCAAATGAATGCAGCCGGGTTCCAATCACACTGGATTTATAAAAACAGGGCCGTAGTCCTCTGCCAGCCCTTGCTCCGATCATAAGTACCTGCCTGACCCACAACTTGGCACAGGGTTTCTGCTGGGCACTGTTCTACTTTCTTTTGTTGTTCAGTCGCTAAGTGGTGTCCGACTCTTTGTGACCCTGTGGACCGCAGCACATCAGGCTTCCCTGTCCTTCACTATCTCCCGGAGTTTGCTCAAACTCATGTCCATTGAGTCAGTGATGCCATCTAACCATCTCATTCTCTGTCGCCCCCTTCTCCCCTTGCCCTCAATCTTTTCCAGCATCATGGTCTTTTCCAATGAGTCGGCTCTTTGCATCAGGTGGCGGCCAAAGTATTGGAGCTTTCTTAGGGCAGGACCAACACTGCAGAGGTGAACACCACCTCCTGGGGACGACCGTTTCCCCCCAGCCTCACAAGGGGGCGCTGGTCCTCCAAGCAGCTGGTTCATTAGGTCCAGGAGGAGACTTGGGCCTCCAAGAACCCCTCGGCTATGGGAAAGGGGCCTGCTGGCCCAGGAGCCTTGAGCTGGATGAGAATGAGCCGGCCGGGGTGCACAGAAATGAATTAATTGGTTATGAAGGCGGCGGCGGAGGAGAGATTTAGATCACAGTCGTGATGGGGCCAGTCACAGACAGGGTGAAGGAGGCACCGCTAATCTAAGAAGTCAATCTCCTTACCAAATGGATTTGCAAGAATATTTGTGGCTCAGGACCTAAGGAACTTGCTACAGGGAAGTGAGGTCAGAAGTCAGCTCAATCCTGAAATATAAAGGCAGCAAACCGGGTCACACCCAGAGGCTATGGTGCGTGGGCACCGAGTGGGGGGACACATCCCCCAGGCTGGGCTCACCCTGCCACCCCTCCAACCCTGGGTGAAGAGCCTTCTGGGCTAGGTTTGGAAAGATTGGTGGCAGCTCCAGGAGGGCAATAGGGGTTCTCGTGGGCAGAGCACCTTCTGACTCCTGAGTGATGCTGGGTGGGTTGGAAATAACAGAATCTAGATCCTGGAATAACGGAGCCTCCATTCCTGACCCTAGAACCCAGCTTGTGGGAGCCAGTGGGGAGTGATCGCCCAGCCCCTCCGGGTTACCGGGCTCAGGAAACACACCCCCATTTGTTAATAGATGTGTGCCTAAACCAAAAGGACCCCAGGCCACAGGCTGGCCTGTGTCAGACCACCGGACGGACCCCCTGATCCGTCCCCGCTGTCCTGCTGCTCCTTAGGAGGGAAGCCCATGGGTCAGCGTGGGCGTCCGGCTGGTGACGGGTGGGGGAAGAACCCAGTCCTAAAAATGAGTTGCTGCCGCGGCTGCAGCTGCCTCAGAGCTCCATGCAGCAGAACAGATAAAAAAGGACTGCTGGCCCGGTGCT